>CAWUFW010001216.1:0-291050 GCA_963921515.1 Calotriton arnoldi
GCAGCCAGAGCAGTCAGTCAGTCTGTACAGACGGAGCAGAGACGAAGCATAGACGGAGTGGAGCAGAACCGACGATTGGGGCCGGCGTTTGGAAGAGCAGAGGGGTTGAGCAGGGTCAAGCTGCGCAGGTGGTGCGGTGACAGTCCCTCTTGCTCCCCCGCTCTCTGCCCCCTACGCTCGCTGACCATTTCCTCTCCTTGTGAGTGCGAGCAGGTCCGGCGGTGAGAGCGGAGCCGAGTGCAGGCAGTGGCGGTGAGGGGTGGGCGAGGGGGGGTGTGGACTGTGTTATCCTAGCGCATTTCGGGACTGCAAGATCATCAGGTGCCCGTAAGCAGTGTTGCGCTGGGAACCTTCCACGCCTCCCTACGCTGCACCGCCCCGCGCTGCTCCCCCTGTCCTGCTTTACTCCTTTCCCGTGGGACATCAAGGCGTGGGTGGTGACCCCAGTTTGCAGTGTACTCTGCAGCTTGAGCGGAGCGGAGCTGAGCAGAGCTGTGGAGCTGTACCGGATCCGGACAAGAGCTAGCGGCCAGAGGAGCTGGGGCAGAGCGGAGATAAGTCGGGTTGAGCGGGAGTTGTGTTTCTGTCCCCGCTCCCGCGGATTTCGTAATACAGGTGGAGCGGCCCAGAACTCCAGTGTCCCCACTCCCGCGGCTTCCGCAACTCCCACGGCTTCCCAAATTGAGTGTCTGTAAGCGTTCCTGTACCAGTGCTTGCATCAGTGCCATTGCACTTGCACCTGTGCTCGTATCTGTGCTAGTCCCCTGCGACAGGAATTGCTCCAGGTCTTATGCCCTGGGTTTGTGGCATAGACGGTATATATTCCAGGACTTTTTAGTAAAGATTTGTGAAGGCCATTAAAGGACTGAACAGTTAAAGTCAACTGCGAGCCAGAGTGCACTGAATTCTTCACCTCCAGTACTTCAAGCAGTTCCATTCCTTAAAGCAGCCTAGTAAGCAGTAAGAAAATCTTATTTTGTAATGCCATCTAGGTGTTTGCGCTCAAACGTAAAAGCGAAAACAGTAGCAGGCTTAGAAAGTTGTTATCCGAGCCAGAGGAGTCCGCTTAAACTCCAGAAACCCATTCGGCGCAGGAGAAATAGGGATCACCTTTCGCATTTGAAAACGTACCGATCGGTGATGTCAATGTTTACAAAAGGTGTAAGGAGCTCTAAGCGTGGGAAGGGGCTAAAGGAGACCCAGGAAGATGAGGTGATGGACACTCATGTAACAGCAGAGAATGAGAAGGACAGTCAGTCCACTAATTTAGAAGTTAAGGTACCTTTTTACCCTGCTGTAATTATTCAACAGAACAATAATAGTGGAAAACCAGTACAGCCATCAGGTGAAACTGCTGTTTTACAATTAGGAGGGGTGGGTAGCAATCTGGAAATGGAAATGGAAATGGATTTGTCGGTGGGCAAAGTAGAAGGCCCCCCGGATAATAATGTGATAAGAAAAGGACTCACCACTTTATCTCCATTGGCAGGACTGGTATCCCTCTTTGACAATTCTCAAGTTTATTCAAGAAGTATGAATGAATTTGAGCCTGGTTTCTTGCGGACTAAATTGAGTGAACTGTCATTAAAAGTGCCACAGCGGATAGAACGTAGCTTTAGCTCTGGGCAGGTGAAAGTGGAGGATTATACTCTACCGGATATTGCTAAGCAAATGGAGAAGAATGAAGAACTAACGGCACAGCTGAAAAAGACAGGTGCCTTGGAGATGGATCCAGAACTGTCTCCGGTTTTAATAGCTGGTCAACCACATATGCCTGCCCTGTATAGTAGCACACCTACAAGTTCTTCCCATGGTGCTGATTTATTAGAACTTTCGGTTGGAAGGATATCAGGAGTATCAATGGATAAGGGGGTAGAGAACAGTATGAATTCAATTGAGAATGTGCGGATGGGGGAACTCTGGAGATTTTTTACGCATTAGAGAGAATCCTCTCCGCAATTTTATCTTTGCTAGAAAAAAGTACTATAAATACTGATCATATATTGGAAGTTCTCTCGCCCATACTGATAGGGGTCCAAGAACTTAATCAGATTAAGCAAGCCATAAAGAATTTGGAAAAGGTCCCTGAAGTACCCAGTCATTTATGTCAAATTTGTAACAAGATGTTAAAAAGTGGTACTAAATTTGTGGACGGGGAAATGAAAGAAACGAATGTGGGATCTAAAAGTGTCTCGCTTAGAGGTAGTCCAATTATAAGTTTACCCCCAGTTAAACCCCATGAGAGTGTACAGCTTACCAGCCAAGGGAAAAAATTAAATTCAAAAGTATCCCCAGTACCTCCCCCATTACGAGTTTACCCTATTTTTAAAAAAAGTAATTCAAATAACCTAAGCCTGCAAGTAACTGAAGAATTAGCAAATACCTCAGATAGTGTACCCTTAGGGGAGGTCCCAGTATTGAGTGAAGGCAACCTCAGAACTGGTCGGTGGGGGAAGAAGAAGATGAGGCATCGACGTTTCCCTAAACGAAAACATAAAAAATTGCGGTTCCTTCCAGTATGTGAGGAAGAAAATAGTACAAAATCTTCGCCTAGTAGAAAGGATACAGGGACCTTGGGGCAATTCACATTGAATACGGGTCGAAAGATTGGGCAAGAAAATGATAATCAGTCGATCTGTTCGAACCTGGTGTTGATTGCCCCATCGTGTCAAGAGGGTCAGGAAGAAAGTGCGATAAACTATGAGATAAGCCGAGACCCCATATTAGGAAGTGTAACGGAAAAATTAAGTGAACCGGTAATAGTTCAGAACGTAGCCTCAGGAGGTGCCGCACTCGATACTTGTGGGCAGGACACTTTTTCAGCGAGGTTTGATTCCAGCCAGGGGTCAGTTGGGGTGGGGAACCTGTTTTCAGTTCTGAATAGTAAAGGGGGCAAGTTAGAGAGAGACTCAGTTTTAGGGCAGCCTGGTATTAGATCAATAAAGAATACTGGACCAGGAGTCGGGCAAGTGTGCAGGACTTTAATTTTTGTCTCTCTGTTTGAAACTGAACCAATGTTATTGAATAGAAGTGCCCTCCTACAGTTATTAATAGAAATAAAGGATTTGGGATTAATAACTAGTAAAGATATTGAGTTGGTCCACTTAGACGGGAGGAGTGCTCCCCCAAGCACTAGAGCTACATTTTCATCAGGGGTAGTGTCAGCACTGGTTCTAGCTAATGCGGACTGCTTTAGGAAAAGGGGTATAGATGTGATCCCTAGTGTACCCCATTGCCGAGTTCCATCAGAAAGCTTAGGAACGATTCATCAGACGCAAGGGAATGGATTCCCTAATAATAGGGGTGCAAATATCCCCATAAATCTTAAAGATATAGAAATAACAGTAGGAAGAAACCTAGGAGATAGAGAATTTAACATTTTAGCACCTGAAGTCCGATGGCCCCCTAGTGTTAATGGGGAGGATGAGGTAGCAAAGTGGAGTTGGGTTGCAGGTACATTGAACGGGTCAAAAACAACTACCACAAAGCCTATATTGCGGGGGTAGCCAATTGGGTAACATCATATCCTGGAACGTGGCGGGGGTAGGAAAATCGAGTTATAAGCTTAAATCATTATTAGAATTAGACCCCAAAATAATTTGCCTCCAGGAAACGTGGATGGGGGAAGAGTTTCAGTTTGAGAATTTTTATGTGTACTGTAGTACAGCAAAAAAATCCGTAAAAGGGCATGCAAGTGGAGGTTTGGCTATTTTACTTAGCTGTGACATAGTATGGGAACCTGTGATCTATATGCACCCATCAAAATGCTGTATTGGAGTAAAGTTGAGGATAGGTGAAGATAACTTGGGGCAAGCGATTTTTCTTTTACTGGTAAATGTGTATATTCCCCCGGGGAGAGCGTCAAACGTACTGGTCGACTCTGTCTGTACTTTTGTGCAAAGGTTAAGTAACAACGAAGAATGCTCACGTATAATGATGGTAGGTGACTTTAACGCCAAATTATCCAATAGTGCAGTCACGTTTTTTTCTAATCCGGAACTAGAGGAAGTATGGGCTATCCCAGATTCTGTACTGCCGGTCCATTTAAAGTCGGATAAACGTGGTCTGTTACTCTTGCAAAATTTTAGAAGTTTAGACCTTGTAACATTAAACGGTAGATTCCCGGAGGACTCCCCCGCAGCTCACACCTTTTGTGTGGCACATGGTCACTCTTTAATTGATTATATGGCAGTTTCTTTTCAATTATTTAATGCATGTACACAATTCAAGGTATCTACTACAAATATGAGTGACCATAATATTCTAGTTGTAAAAATGGACATAGAAATCGAGAAGCCTGAATTTTGGAATCAGAGGGATGAAAATGTCTCTTATAATCGTAATAATGGGCGTACTTGCTGGTCAAATAATTTGCTTCCAAATTTTAAGAGGGTCTTTGAGAATACCGCCTTTATTCCCAAGCAAGAAACACCAGTTCAGAGGTTCGAGAGAGTCTTGGCTGCAATTAGAACTTTCGGAAGAAAGAAGCAAGTTTTTAGTTCTACTCCATTAGTAATAATACCATGGGAAATTAAAAACCTGAATCGGGAAATTAATGGTTTAATTAGAGTCCAATTTAGGGTGCCCACGACACAAAGGCAGAGAGAAATAAATAGGCTAAAACAGGTACGGAGAAGGAAAATATCATCGGATCGAAGGAGAGCTGAAGACGAAAAATGGGTTAGACTTCGAGAGGTGGCTCTTTCCGGGGATACTAGGAAATATTGGGCATTGATTGCAAAATTCTGTGATGGGAGAGAGAAGTCAAAACCCATTTTAATCCCAGAAGCAGAATGGTCCATATATATTTCCCAGCTTTATGCTTTAAATCTCATAGTTGGACAGATTCAAGAGGTTAGCACTACTCCAACTACGGGGGCGATTATGGTGCACCATCATGTATGGAGATTGAGGGTTACATTAAAGGGGCAAGACATTCGAGCGCAATGGGCCCAGATGATGTACCAGTAGCCATAATAAAACAGGATTGTGAAGAATGGGCAAAATTTTTGCATCCGTTGTTTGTCCATTGTTATACCTATGGGGATATCCCACAATCCTGGAAGGGAAGTATACTTGTTCCGTTGTATAAAAAGGGTCCAAAAAATTCCCCGGCCAGTTTTAGACAGATTTCGCTCCTGGATGCAACCGGGAAACTGTTTGCAAAGAGTATTCTCACTCATCTTCAAGAGTGGGCATTTGGAAATAACTATATTCCTTTGGAACAAACAGGATTCCGTAAGAATAGTGGCACACTGGATAATATCTCTATTTTGCAAACTTTAACTGAAAAATATCCAGTATGTCGGGGTGTGCCGTTATACTCGGCTTTTATAGACTTCTCCACAGCATTCGATAGGGTAGATCGGGGGAAGCTGTGGAGAAAATTGGTTATTATGGGGATTCCAGGGAATCTTTTAAGATTAATAATTGCTCTCCACTCTTCTACATGGACTAAGGTATTATTGGGGGAACACAAGGTCTCTCGAAGAAAATAGTAACCAACAATGGGTTGAAGCAGGGGTGCCTTTTGGCCCCTTTACTCTTCTCTATTTACATTAATGATCTGCCAAGAAGAGTGGGCCTTAGTAAAGGGGATCCCCCTAAATTAGGAAGCTTAGAGTTGAGCTGTCTGCTATACGCAGATGACGCAATAATAATGGATTTAACTCCAATTGGACTGCAAAGACGACTTGCTGAGTTAATTAGGTACACAGAAGAGTATTATCTAAAAATAAATATTTTAAAAAGTAAAGTTATGATTTTTAGTTATCAAGGTTGTAAGGTTAGAAAAAATTTGAATTGGTTCCTGGGAAAAGAAAAATTGGAAGTAGTAAAATTTTACCCATACCTAGGAAAAATATTTACAAATAGGTGCTCAGCTACTAGACATATGGGCCATTGCAAAGGTAAAGCGATTTCACAAGCCTTTGCAATTAATCGTCTGTATACACACTGTGGGAAAAGACATTTTTCACACATTATTTCGGTCTATAAAATAAAGATTCCACCAACCCTGAGCTACGCCAGTGAAACAATTGATGCACAATAGTGGGCCAGATTCGAGACAGTGGAAGGTAAAATCTGGCGCCAAATATGTAATTTGAATCGCGCAGCACCGATTGCAGCGCTTAGGCTCGAATTTGGTCTTCTTTCTACATATGTGCTATCAATGGCCGCGTGCTTAAGATGGTGTAATACACTGATAAATAGCTCCGAGAATTTGCTAAGGGTGGCGCTGTACAGAGAAATATTTGTAATTATGAAGGAAAAAAGTGCTATTTTTAGGAATAATTTAAAAGCATTATCAATGTTTGGTTTAGATATGGATGGGGTGGCGGTTCTTTGTAAAAGGGCCTTGAAAAGTATAATTAAGAGAACAATCTACGGGGTTTCTCGTGAAAGAGATATTAAAATGTGTTCAGAGAACAGAAACATGGATTGTATTGCGGGGAGTAGTATTGTCAAAAATCCCCAACCTTATGTCTTATGGAATCTTAAACACGGAGTTCGTAGGGTGATTTTGCTATTGAGATTGAATTTACTCCCCTAAGAATTGTAATAGGATCTTGGGAGGGTATTCCAAGACATGAGAGGTATTGTCATTTATGTAATTCCTGTATACAAGATTTGAATCATGTTTTATTTGTTTGTCCCGCATTACAATCAATGCGTCGTAGATATTTAAGGAATTGTTTTTTAAAGTATAATATCACTACAGCAGAACAGGCCCGAAATTGTCTGCTGTCCCCCCATCCGAACTGATGTGTTTTAAAATTTTTAGCTTTTTAAACAATTTTTAAACATATATTAAGGTCGGCAAGATCTTCTTAATATAAATGTTTAGAGCACTTGCACTTTATTTCGATCTCTCGGTCTTTATGACCGAATAGTTATGTTTACAACTGAGTATGTGCACTTTTACAAACCTTTTCTGCTGCTAGTTACTCGTTAGTAAAGACCTTCTTAATATGTATGTACAGAGCACTTGCACTTTTTCTCAACCTTCCGGCCTTTATGACTGATTTATTATGTTTGCAATTAAGCATGCACTTTAAAAAAAAAAAAAAAAATCTTTTTACGTTCTCCGCTGCTAGTCACTCATTTTTAGGATCCCAAGCACTTTACTAAATTTGTACTGTATAGTGAATTTTAAATTTTTGTATTTTATAATAAGTTTTATCACTGAATGTTTTATGATAGTATTAGATTAGTAATGTGTATACATCTGTAAGAATACATGTATGATAATTCGATTAGTTAAGGTTCACCCCTTCTTGCATTGAAAACTCCAAGACCGACTGCTTCTGCTATGTATATTCGTGCTTTTAGATGAAAATGTTAACTTGAATTTACATTGGAAATTTTTGTGGAATGAAATGTGTTTTTAAGATGTACTTTTATGTGGAATTCTGCGGAATTCTAAATCATAATAAAATAAAATAATTGAAAAAAAAAAAATTGAATAGTTGATGGTAATGATACTCTTTATCTGACTAATCATTCGATTAACTAAATAACCACAGACTCTCGTTGAAGTTAATAAAGTTTTATCTCAAATTAAATGATAAAATGCTCAATGCATATGGTCACAAATGCAAACAATGAACTCACAAAGGAGAGGAAAGCATCAGCAATTTCAAATAGAGACAAACTCATCAATCAATAATGACATTGTGCATAAAGGAGTGGATAGATGAAGAGACAAAAGTTTCAGAGACAAAATACATTTGCAGATAAATTGTGCAAGAACGAGTCAGAATAATACAAACCCGACGGATCTGTAGAAAACCACCCCTTTGGCCTAAGTGATGGTGGGGGTCCCCTGAAATAGAATCAGGGGACAAAGATTTCAGGGACAGGATCAGGACAGGAACAGCTAGGCCTCTCTGCAAACCGACGAACCGCGACTCATCTCCCTTCTCTCAGCCTCTCCGCCTAACGTCTAACCACACCCCTAAATGCACCCCAGTTATACCCTAAAACCTACATGTCCGTCCCATATCAATTGAAATATTTCACGAAACTAAGCAGATGATTGGAGGGTTTAGGAGGTGGTCTGTCACACCATCATGATTTCATTCATACTCTAAATATTTCATTGTTTTATGCCTATTCCCATGAATTTATAATTGTTCCGTTCACACGATTTAATTCATGTTGCAATTGTACATAAATTTAAGCAATGTCCGCGGAAGGAGTCTTTCTATCCCACGGTCTGTCACATCTCTTGGCAAACGATCATCACATTGGCCTTCAACTCCTTGCATCTCTTCTGCTGTGCTCAGTGCTTCAGCGTGCCTTTGTCAGATCAATTTCACTCATTTATCCAACCCCTCCTTTACTCGGCTAATTTAAGGAAAATGGCGCCTCATCCAGCTCACTGTAGCAAATGGAAAATAAACATTCATTAATTATATGATAATGTAGTTTTCACTGTTTACCACCCACCTTTGCACTATTCCCTGTTAACGTTTTTCCTAGCATAACTTTACGCAAAAACGATATTATTTATAATTTCAAAGCAAGCTGCAACATGCAAACTACGAAATGCACATGTGGCCTAGTCATGCATTGTTTCTCGTTTCTTTCAAAGCATAATGTAAATACGGTTTTAGTTCTTTCATGCGTTCTCACGTTAGTGCATACATGCGCAAAGCAGTTTTCCCTTGTGTTCATGTAAGGTGCACGTAATTTTCTATTACTACTTACTGTTAGTACGTATTATGGGGGTATTCATTCGAGCAGGTTTCTTTTTGCGAAATCCTGCTCCATCACTCCTATGCATATCCTAGCTCTCAGAACCCAAGTTTAGTGTGGCTGAAGACTTTAGTCATCTGGGCATGGCCATAGCACATGGCATCTTGGGCCAGTTTGCAGTAAGGCAAACAGGAACTACTGAAAAAGTAGGTGGGTGTCCCTGGAACATTTACCCCATTGGTTAGGGAATGCCCAGAAGTCAAATCTTCCCACTAGCTAGTGCCAAGCATAACTGTAGCATCTTAAGACACAATGCTTAGAACACTTATTGGACATACAATAGATCTGAAGAGGCCCTGAAGGACTGGACCTGCTCCGTTTTCTACCCAGGACAATGAAGGGTAATTCAAAGGTCAGTTGGCTGATCTTCGGTGTCGCTACAGGGACACAAAAAGCTGTAGGAGGCTTTTTTCCTGAAGTGCCAAACTGACCGTGCTGTTGGCCTCTTCCTGACACCCTGAGACCCTCTACGTGCCTTCCCTGAGGTCCTGGGGCCTTCAAAAGTGTACTCATTTTGTTGTTTGGGCACCAGAAGAATGTTTGTAAAGTTTTGAAAAGTTGTCCGTCACAGTTCCGGAGCTTCAGCTGGACCACCAAACAGAAGTATCTGACTGTTAGTTCCATGAAGTTGGATTCGTCCTACACAAGACTCCCCACACTTCTGAAAGAAAACTCCAAAACTCCAGGGCTCCAACCTGCTTCAAGTATATGGCCTTCTGTTGTTCGGTGGCATCTATAATTTCAGCAGCAGCCCACTGAGAGAGGGTTTTTCTTCTCAAAAAGTGACAAAGTTCCTTTCTGCGTTGGGTCCTAGAAGGAAACTCAACACTATTCTTCAAAAAAGTGACAAACTACCTTTTTGAAGTGGGAAATGGAAACTTTTTGCCTTTTCACCTGGGCCAATCCACTTGGTGCATCCGAACAGGACTCCATTGTGATCAGCCTCAAAATGCACCTAGGTCCCACTCTATCGCTACCATTGACTATCATTGGTGCTTTGGGCTTATTGCCGCTGTTTCAACTTAAAACTTTAAAAATTCCCATATCTGGATCCCCTTATTGGATTTTTATTGCTTTTGCCTTATTTTACTTTTACAAAAATACACACCTGTTGTTACTGTGTACTGACCTGACAGCTAGTGATCCTTTGTAAGAGAGAAAAGCATTTCACACCAACCATCCTTTGGTATGTTTTCATCTTTACCCTGGAGACTATGCAAAGTAGCTAGGAAAACATGATCTGCATGATTGACAACCGTGTCTGGATCTTTCTTCAAGTAAATTTACTTTGAGCAACACACTAATGGAATAATGGATTACTGTTACATTTGCTCAAATTTGTCAACTTTAGTAGGTGCAAATCCTTAAAAAAATGACTAATACGTCGGCAATATTTTACAGTGGGGAATATGGCTGTGTTTTGTTAATAAACGTTATTAGAACATTGGAATGTTGGGAGCTCCATTGAAAACAAAGTAGTGCTCCGGGCTTCTAATGGCCAGTAGAAGCCCGGAGCTGCAACATTCCAATGTTTTCCTGTCACAGCTGTTGCTGTGAATAAAGGCCTCATGGAGTCTGAGGGGATTTCAATCCCCTCGGGCTTCGTAAGGCCTTTGTTTTATTTTGTTAGAACATTCTGCCCTCTAGTGGCGGAATGTTCTAACAGCCTTATAGCCCTCTGTAGCTGGGTTAAAAAGCATTAATTCCCGCTTTGTTGTTCAAGGCCCTCACCTTCGGCTCGGGCCTTTAATGCTCGAGCAGGCCTTTAATGGCTGGTATAGCCCTCTACGGCGCGCTATAAGACTATGGGCCCCATGCATCAAGCGAAAAACCGGTCGCAAACGGGCAGATTGGCAGAATCTGCCCATTTGCGACTGGTATTTCTGCATTTGGGATTCATCATCCCAAATGCAAAAATCGCAAATTGCAATTGCATTTAAGGAATCGCAAATTGCGATGCCTTGAATGCAATGCAAGATGCCATTTAAAATAGCGATTACGCTATTAGGGGCCGCTAATTACCGAAAAATTAAACCTAATGGTAATTAGTGAAAACTTTGAAAAATGCACTAAAGTGCATTTTTCAAAGTTCCAGGTTACACACACACATGCCCTTGGGGCATGTGTGTGCGCAACATGTGTTGACATTGCTATTTCAGGGGTGCAACAGGGTGTCCTTTTGGCACCCTTGCACCCTTGAAATTGCATGCACAATTTGCGAGTGCCTATTGGGTACTCGCAAAATGCGCATGCAATTCCCATTCATCCCTATGGGCCTGTGGGCCCATAGGGATGAATGGGAAGCCATTCCTTAATTGCGACTCGCAAATTGTGAGTCGCAATTAAGGAATGTTTAGGAATCGCTATTTTTTTAGCGGTTCCTACATGCATAGGCTTTTGCGATTCCTTAATTGCGATTCCTTAATAATCGCAATTAAGGAATCGCAAAAGCCTACCTTGATGCATGTGCCCCTATATTAAAGCACATCATTCAAATGGTGAACTTCAAGTCTTGTCTACGCAACCTGTAGTACTTATCCAGTTATGTCTTGCGTGCAACCCAGCATAATTGAACAATGACAGAACTCAAATCTGTCATTACCTTAAGGAGAAAGAGAATTGTCCAGCCCATTATGAGAACCCGGGCTGCTGATGATAGGCAATAATGCATGAACTATAGATCCATTCTCAATAAGTGGCGGTGCATCATCTGTAAATCCAAATCATAAAAGACCATGCCTGATTTAACATCAGAGAGTGTCATGAAAAGAAGTGATTTCCTGAGAAAAGGATAGGCAACATTGTATGGAACTGTCACATCATTTGTGGAATGGTCATTACATTGCCAACAATATTCTGAAAAATAATTGGTGGTCACTGATCTCAGCTTACATCTAAGGATCAGACTTTCATCCATGAAAGCAATTTGTAGATGAAATGAATGGACCTTCTAAAATAAAGTAAAGGACGCAATGATCTGCATTACTGCAGGAGGGGAACTATAAAAGAACACATCACGAACATTGCCGTCACTGGATTTTGTCAATTATGTTAAGTTTGGTTATTATATTGCCCAATTGTTTTAGTTAGTTTTATTTATTAGTTGTTTTGGCATATTGTTTTAGTAGTGTTTTCTGCATTGTATAAATGTGGATTCACATTTGTCACAGCTACCAAGGTTTCAAAAAACATCAGCGGAATCACCTGCCCCTTCCAAGAATTATAAAACATATTTTTAACAAACTAATTAACAGCTTACTAACAACTAACAGAGAAAATTATGCTCCTTTAAGGAAGCAAGCTAATTTGATTCAAAGTCTAAGATTAGAAGATGGAGGATTGTAGGAAGATTCTCCATAAACAGATTTGAATGAAGGAGAAAGAAAACATACTGACATATATAAAATGGCATTCGTGATGTTAGAGAAACATTTTACACCTAGACTCAATGTAGTTTTAGAACATCATAAGTTATGTTTAATAGTACAAGGAATATAGGAAGATGTTATGAGTTATGTAGTGGCTTGACAGTCTGGGACACTCAGAGAATGCCAAATATGACCAGATCGTAAGCTGTACTAATAACAAACTTATGAAGGAAAAACTATATAAGTCACAACTCTAGATGACGTTATAGGCATACTCGAGAGGTGAGATGTACTGTCCACTGTTTCAAAGAAATGTATGGACCACTACCTCAGACGTATGACTAGCTAGTTAAAACAGGAAGAGAATATAAATTCCAGGTTGGGTCAACTAGACACAATACTAAAGCATACATTAAGATAAATGGTGCTTTCTCTCTTAGAATCTAAACAGCAACAAAAGTGCGAGTGCTTTAAAAATGCTTATAAGCGAACTGGGGCTAGACGAAGCGAGCACAGCAATTCATTCAGTCAGAGCTCTACGCAATTTCAAGGTGCAAGTGCAGAAAAAGTGCATATTAGAAATTAAGACTACACATAAATTTTTTAGGACATTAAAATTTTAGACCTTTTTTCTCTCTTAATATACCCACAGCGAATAAATATCTGCTGACACTAAAAAAAAAATTCTGTATGGTGTCGGTTTTTAGTATTTTAAACGCTTCATAGCAAGACCTAGTTCCCAGGTTTCGACAGATGGGTTTAATCCATTTTTGCCTTCGCACGGCATATGCGGGGCAGAGGAATAAAATATGTAACTCATTTTCTTGTGTATTGGGTTGACATAAGACACAACAATCCTCATTATTAATCACACCAGTTCTTTGACCCCATTTCGCTGTGTTTGAATTGATTTGCAATATACCATAGCGGAATTTCGTATACAATGTTTTTGTCAACTGGGGCTGTACTTCATCCAGATATTGTTCAAAAGCTGGAGTTAGTTTTATAAGCAAGAACTGAGACGTTAGTCTACCAATGTCTGGGTTGTGGGAAACACTGTTCTGTATAAATGCCCAAAAGTAGTTTTCAATGTTTTTTTGACAGTTGCTGTCAATAGAGTAGGAGTTTCCCAAAAATGCCTTAGCCCAAGTTTACCAAACCATGTATGCACATGCCTAACCCACTGGAGAGTGTTACTTCGGTCGAACCTTAGAATCTCCTCTAGCCCTTCTTTATAGCTTGCTAATTCTGATGTGGTCCACAATCGCACCCAAAACAGCAAAGGTCTCAATATAGCCTGATGGTCCCTCACGGGTGAGTAGCGTGCTTACAATTCCCTGATTGATTGATGGTCGATGCGTTTTATGTTCAAATCCATGACAATGGGAATAATAGGTGTTCGCACAGGGAGACGTAGCAGCATTCTAAAACTTATTTTCTTGCCCAGCAAAAGTGTTCCTACAGGTAGCCCCCCATATTTCTGCACCGTAGAGGGATGCTGATTGTGCCCTGTATTTGTACACTTCAAGTGCGGGGGACACTGCCTTTGTGATACTATTCCCATGTTTTTTTAGTATTGGTAAGGAGTTTTGGATCAGGATAGTTTTGCTTTTTTTCAAATGTGGGTACCAGGACATTTTAGTGTCTAGTGTTATGCCTAGATAATTAAAATTCGTCACATATTCTAGCTTCTGTTTTTGGATAGTTATATTCTTCTTGAATAATTTATGTGGATTGACTGCCATATATTTTGTTTTGCTAGAGTTAATTTCTAGGCCCTGGGAATCACAATAGACACTAAAGGAATCTAATAGACATTGAAGGCCCTTCGGGGTTTGTGACACTAAAATAGTGTCAACCGCAAATAAAAGAGCTGGTACTGGCACGCCACCTAACTTTGGCGAATCATGAGTACATCCCAGGAGGTAATTCGGGGCATCATTTACATATAGCGAAAATAGGGTTGGTGCCAGTACACAACCCTGCCTTACACCCCTCCTTACGGAGATTGCCTCAGTTAGCTCTCCCCTCGGACCCCATCTAACCTTTGCATAATTATCTTCATGCAATCTTATTATTTGCACAAGAAGATCCTCTGGTACACCTTGATTTCTTAAGGATCTCCAGAGCAAATCTCTAGGGATGAGGTCAAAGGCGGCTTTCAGATCTATAAAAGCTATGTACAAGTGGCCTTTCTTTAAAATCGTATATTTCCAGCTCATACAAAGGAATCTAAAAACCTGGTCAATAGCACTGGTCTTAGCTCTAAACCCAGCCTGGTATTGTGATAAAATGTGGTTCTCCTCGATCCAATCGTTTAATTTTAGTAAAATCTGCTTAGCATATATCTTTTGTAAAACCGCGATTAGACTTATTGGCCGGTAATTAGCGGGGTCTTGGCGGTCACCTTTTTTAAAAATAGTGATAATTTCAGCCCCTTTCCAAGACTCAGGCATTGGGGCACCTGCCGCCACAGCATTGCAGAGACAGTTGACATATGGCCCCCATACAGCTTTATCATGCTTTAGCAGGTCGCCTGGTAGTTTATCAGGGCCTGGGGCTTTCCCGGGCTTTACTGCGTCGATTGCTGCTAGGGTGTCCTCTAGGATAGGTTATTATTGCAGGGTTTATTACATTACCTTGCTGGTTATTTATTGTGTTCGTTGTAGTCCCTGAGTACAGTTTAGAAAAATGGTCGACCCAAGTACCTAAGTCTAAAAAGAGATCTTTGTTACTTCTTCCCATTTTATTACCTTTAGCTATCAAACTCCAGAAGCTTGCGTGATCTTTGTGTTTTGCTGCAATAATCAGTTCCGTCCAGACACTATCATCCCAATCTTTCTTGGTTTGTATTAATAATCTTTTATATTTGGACCTTTTGTCTCTTAGTGTCTTAACATCATTGGATTTGGCTGCCGTAATAAGCTCACACTTGGCTTTACTGCACTCGTTATTATACCATTGGTTTACTGGGTTATTAGCAGCTATTCCCCCCCCCCTTTCACCCCGGGCATCCTACTCAAGATTTGTTTTAATTTGTCTACCATTATGTGGTGGATCTGTACTATTGGAATCTCTACATCAGGCAAGTTGATATACGGGGAGATGACATCTGAGAAGGTGTTGTAAATCCTTGTCATAACCTCGTCTTTACCTACTATAGAAGGCCATTTCAAGGCTCTACGATTATTAGTAACTATAGGTTCAATTGGAAATGGGATATTATCAATGTCTTTCCAGTTAGTAGGATAAAAAGGAGAGCCTGCTATTGTAGGACAGAGGATAGTGGTCACTGTCATCTCTAATTTCGACTTTTAAATCGTGGACATTTGACCAGAAATTGATGGAAACCAATATGTAATCAATAATGCTCTTGCAACTCCCCCTGCTAAATGTAGCAGCACTTGGTCTATCAGACGGTAATCGACCATTGCAGGCCCTAAGCCCATGCCCTGCGACTAGTCGAGTAAGTTGTGATACTGAAACTGTACAGGGTACTACGGGACTGCTATCCAGTGGAAGAATATTGTTTGCAATGTCCTCCTCTTCAAAACATTTTCTAAACCCACTACTGGTTCATATTTTCGGTTAAAATCTCCCTCCACAATTACTATAGCCCTCGGTCGATTGTGCTTAAGTACTCATCTAGCAGCTCTAGTACTGGGGATTCCTTACTCGATGGGCTTGGCCTATTGTAGATGTTTACTTTATATATCTCAGTTTTATCATGTGTAGAGATCTTTATCCCAATTATATCCTGTGTTGCAAAATCCAACTGGCTTATATCAACAGAAAGGGTGATCTTAACCCATATAACTAGGCCGCCCGACGGTCTACCTCTTAATGAGGGGATGGCATTAATGCTGTATGTTTTGTACCTAAGCTTGTGGGGGGTTTCCAGGGCCCAAGTTTCTTGTAACAGGCAGATTTCACTATGATCAATATATTCCTGCCATTCAGCGTCCTTTAACTTCCTTTTCAGCCCTGCAATGTTCCATGATGTCAGTTGTAATACTGGTTGCTGGGTTGATGCATTAAGCGTATGTGTGTTATCAAGGAGTCGGTCTGCCCCTAAATCACCCCTAGTTTCTTGGACTTCATGATTTTTGTTGTAAAGATCAAAAGGATGTGATTCAACACTAGGTAAAACCGAGTGTGACAGACTTGGAACCACGAGGCCCGAGGGCAAGAGTGCTATCCTAACGGGATCCGTAAGTGTCATATCTTTGTAAGCCTGGTAAACAGTCAGTTCTCTGCAATAAAGTGGGGTGCAAGTCAGAGAGACTAAGGGTACCAGTCAATCCACCTTGTCTAAAACTGAATCTAGCCCTGACCGTGTGCCAAGACACTTTTGAGCTTGGGGCAGAGACATACTATTTAGATTATATTTCATCTGTATACCTGTTGGTGTAGGTGAACATGCTCTTACTTCCAGTGCTATTAAATTATGCACCAGGTTCTCCTCTCTTAGGTGTAACTCGATGGAATCCATTTGAGTGGAATGATGTCTAGACCTTTTGGCCCATAATATATCATCTCTGATGACCGATCTACAGCCCCTAACCTTTCTGATCCAGTTGATCGATTTATTGATTAGGGAGTTATGGTCTTCATATTTAGTGTGTGGCGGTATTTTAGGCACATTAGTCAGGAAGACACTCTTTGACGGGCAGTTGGACAATTCAAGTGTGTCACTCATATATCGCTTGTTGTTGTCCTTGGGTATATCATTTCCACCCGCTTTTCTACCCCCTGGCTCCTGAATCTTTGAGAACAATGATTTTATGGGGGGGCATGTGAGAATGGACATCAGAGGGATGATGTTATGCATGGGGTTTCGAAAGGCAGTATTTGCCTGGTGCGAAAGAGGGGTTATTACAGGACCACTGGGATGGTCTGAAAAACAAACTTTAGGTAAATCCCTGCCCAGGAGTTGTTTGACCTGATCTGCAAGGTCTAAAATTAATGATTTAAGTGAAGTAACTTCTGCTCTTAGGTCATTGATGATCCCAATCGTGTCCGTCCCTGGAGAGGACGCTCCTAGCTTGGTCCTGTTTTTATGGTTAGTGAGCTCACGTTCCTCTTGCTCCTCACGTACGATACCTGGACTAAGCGGGTATGTCACCATCTCTACCTCAATCACCCTCTCCACATTGTTGTCAGTTAGGTCTTGTAAGGGAGAGAACCTATTAGTCAGAGGGATGCTAGACGAGTTATTCGAGCCATCAATTTTACCACTATCACCATTCACCACGACTGTCGGACATCTGTCATCAATTAAGGCAGAACTGTAGATTCCTGGTTCTGCAACATCGAGGTTTGATACAGACCGCGTTGCCTTACTGAGACTGGGAGACTTGTTCCTTGCGCTCCTAGTGGCACGTTTAGTGAAAATGGAGGGAATTCGTACAGCAGGTTTATGTTTTATGCTAATGGAAGGGACAGTCTCGACTGGAGAGTGTGGATTATCTGCGGGAGGTGAATTAGGATCTGGAGCTAAAATACCTTGACACTCCTCTAAAAGATCATCAATGCGGTCTAGCACGCAGTTGTTAGCTGCCGATCTACGGGCAACTTTTGTTCTACTACATTTTAAACGAGGCCCATCAGACTTCCCAGTTCCCTCACTAGTGGTAGACTTCCTTTTCCCCATTCTGCCAAAAGAGAATAGAATCCAATACATTGGGATTAGAAGCAGTTGTAGGCTTTAGACAGCCGAACAAGTACTTATTTGTATATAGACCAAATTAATATACTGGGTGATATAGCAAAATGAGAAAGGGCCAGAAAAAGGATTAAGAAACTGATTCGAGACTCACAGTTAATGTCTTATCAAACAAAGTTGTCCAAAAGACCAGCAAAGTTCTTACAGAACCAAGAGGGATGGCCCAGCCCAGCCTTGTCCTGACGCGGACGGGCGCAGACGGGCGCAGACCGGCGCAGGCGTCCCGCGCCATGGGAGCCCGCAACGGCTTTTAAGCGCCTCCTGGCACGTGGATTCGCGTTGGCGCCTCCTGGCGCTGAGCACTATGGGGGATGGAGTCCTCTGACTGGCGGTGCTGCTGGCGGAAAACAAACTGCAAGAACGGGAAGAGTACATATAAGTCTCCTGTTACTGCTTTGGAAGCATACAATCAAAGCCACCAATACCAACAATGAAGATCTTGAAGCGTCGTTTTTTGCAACTAGCGTATGGACACAAGAGAATGGTATTGGTTGCTTCTAAGTGGTTACGTTTTGCAGAAATGCACTATTCAGTCATAGAATGAACTGCATTAGCCTTTTCATAGGCTAGCAGGTACTTTTAACATTATGTATAAGACATTCCAGTTGAAATCAAGATGGATCATAACATGCTGATCGATCTATTCACGTGCAGAACTGGAACAGGTAAAAGTTTAGCACTAAGAATTTCACAATTGTACTTGATAATTATCAAGTACAATTTTGAAGTATAGTATCTGAATAGTATAAAAATGTGTTTGCAGACCACCAATTAATGGTGCCAAGTGATGGACATGAAAAGATTGGAGAGTCAGTTTCATGAAAGCAGTAAAAGAACAAATTGTAGGGGGAGAGAAGGAAACACAATCATAATGTAGTAGTAAGAAAATGAGAACGAGTGAAAAATACATATAAATTAATGTAAGGTTTTGAGAAGATGCCAAATGTTTCCTTTGGTTAAGTTGTGAGGTTGCACGATATCAGTGACACATGAAGGACATCTAGGTTTCAATAGGACAAAGATAACTATAGGGCAACCATTTTGAAGGCATGGTCTTAGTTCTAATGAGAATGAATCGTGAAAACATTATTATACATGTGGGGAGTGATAAGGTATAAATGGTGAGATAACCACTATTCTATCAAGAGCAAATGCTAAACAATCCATGGAAGAAAATATCTTTATCTTTTAGGACCTGTGCATGCCTTGAATGAATGAGAGAAAGGCATGATGGGTTCTACTCATTATCATTCTAATTTTTAATACATTGTTATGGTGAATGTAGGAAATGTAACATGTTCTTCTGTAACTGAGCTTTTAATTTAAACCCTTCACAATGAGGGCTAGACAGAAGACTTTCTACGCAATCTGGGGATGAAACATGAGAGAACATAATTTTACAGACTGTAGAATGTTAGCAATTGGAGTTGTAAAAAGTTTGAACAGTTATGAAGGAGAGTATAAAGCTATTCACAGCAAAAGGTCTGACAATGAAGGATACTCTGTGATGTTTGTTATTGGCTTACAGGACAATGCCTCTTTGAACCACTGGTGTTCCTCCCTTTGTATCACTAAAAGTAAAATACCAGCAAGTAAGTTTCTAGCAATGTAGTTGCGAGGAGAAAAAAGTCCTCTATGGGGAGACAGAAGTTCTGTGCTATAGTGATAGAAGAAGTGGAGGGAGAAAAGTCAATGTGGTAGTTGTAATTCTGAAAAAAAAACAAGATGACGGTGAAGAAAGATTAAAAATGTTCCCTAAACGACATAACATAAATAAAGCAGAACTGGGAGAAATTTAAGGATGGACAAACAGGACTTTTTGCAAACGTATGCGAAATGTATCCTTACCTCTAAATGCTATTGGAGGTGAGGATTTGTGTGAGTATGGTGTATGCTGACTGGTGTGTTTTTGTGTGTTTGAGTGTTGATAGGTTCGTTTGTTTTGAAGAAGATATGTGGAATTGTCATCTCATTGTTAAGCACAGAGCTGCATTTGAATATAGAATGTTTTCACAAGGCAGAATAAAGGAATATCCATGTGTATTATGAGATGACAAAAAAATCAGATGTTACTGGGTGGTGAACTGACCGCTGGCGGTCTTTCTTAAGATAATGGTGTACTTCACATCAGCCTTCCTTTGCTGTGTCTTCATTCTTACACTAGGTCAAATAACTAGTGAGGATAAAGTGCAATAAGGATCCTTAACGATAATCCCTGGCAATTAGGTTTAAATGACCCCTGTGAATGAATATTGCGGATGCGCGCAGACTACAAGCTCATGCTGAACCTTGCTCTGTGGCAACTTTGCGTTTTAAACTTTTAAAAACCTTTTAATTCTGTTTGGAGCTTTATTAATTGTAGTGACTAACGTTACCTGTTTCTTGACCGTATTTCGCTGCTCTCCCTGCTCCCTGCTCTCCCTGTGCTCCCGCCAGCACCCCGTTCCACCGCAGGTTTTCCCGTTTGTTGTGGAGGGTGTAGGCGGATACTTTCACGCCATTTCCGGTTGGTTTGGGGGCGGAGTCAGGGGATTAACGCACCTTCATCTGTGGCTATTTAATCAGCATGGCTTGCTTGTCGTGCAGCTGACGCGCGCAGCCGGCGCGCAGCCGGCGCGCCAAAGGCAAGCCCGTCTGCGCCCGTCCACACCAAGACCGCGCCTTGCGCCAGAGATGCTGCCTCTCTCTCGCCAGACCGGCTGGGATGGACTAGATATACTAGAAAGGAACTCCTAGATCTTCGGTCGGTAAGAGCTCCTTGCCTTTATACTATGGACCCTGAATTTCTAGTTAAAAACCTGTGCTATGTATGCACATTATGCAGTGCCCAGGTTAAGCAGACTGGTGTTGGTAACTTCCCCATTACTAATGAGGTAACAATGCCTCTTTCTAAAGAGCACACAATGCAGGGCTTTCTCATTAACGTAAGATCCCTGATTAAGAACAAAGTGGCCTTCAGAGACTTTGTCTCGCTAAGAAAGCCAGACTGGATCTTCATCACGGAAACATGGGCCACGGACTCTTCAGGTCCTGACCTCGTGGATGCAATCCCGTCTGGGTACAGCCTCGTCAGGCTGGATAGGGTAGGCCGACGGGGTGGGGGGTTGGGCATTCTCATAGAGAGACATTGGTCTGCTGTACACAGCCTCTGACCACACCCCCGACCTCTACCAAGCTCTCTATTTTTCAATTAATTGGCATCCCACGGATAGCTTTTCCGGTGTCCTTTGCTATCGGCAACCGGGCTCTAGGGCTGCCTTTAGTCAGAATTTTAGTAGTCTCTTAAAACCCTTCCTAGAAAGATTTAATCTTACTCTTCTGGGCGATTTTAATTTCCATTTAGATAAGACACTGTGTAAGGATACCCAAATCCTTTTGGAAACCCTGAGCTGTTGTGGCTTCACACAGCTGGTTAGGAGTCCCACCCATATGGCGGGACATATCCTAGATGGTATTTTTTCCAATGACCCTCGAATCATGGTGGGAGAACCCATTCCCCTAGCCTGGTCTGATCACTTTGCCATCCCTTTTGACTTACGTATTTCGACATCATGGAGTGGTATTTCTGAAAACAGAAGTTGGGAGGAAAGGAGAAACCTTAGTCTCATTAGTAAGGAAGCACTCACTAACCTCTTTTATACCTTTCAGCTCTCCGGGCACCAGGATGCTAATCTAGCAGCAGCTGAACTATCGCAACAACTGGCAGTAGCATTGGACACCCTAGCGCCAGTGAGCAAGCACTATTCAGCAAGAAGAAAACCTTCTGCTCCCTGGTTTTCTGAGAGACTCAGAAAGATGAGACAGGTGTGCCGCAGACAGGAGAGGCTGTGGCGTACAGACCTAGCGCCATTGGGTAGGGAATTGCACAAGCAGTGTTTGAAAGAATATAAAGTGGCTATTATGGAAGAAAAGGGGTTATACTATTCAAAGATCACAGAGTCGATGAAATACTCTAGGGATCTTTTTAATGTCATCAACTCCCTCACCTCCCCCCCAGTCACAGACCCTTCAGAGTTTTCTCAGGAGTTCTGTGATAAAATATCCAATTTCTTTCGGACTAAAATCACAGACATTTATTCCTTGCTGGAAGCCTCCAACGCGGGGTCGCCTGCTCAGTCTATCTACCTTCTTAACGAAGATGCTTTTATGGAGGACTCGTCTAGGTTACTTACTTTTCTTTGTTTAGCACCTGATGTTACTGATCGGATTCTAGAAGGAGTCAAATCTGGTTCCCTGCCCCCTTAAGGTGCTAGAAATTGGTTGAGAAGTCATTGTTCCACACCTTACTGATGTTTTAAATGTAGCTATCTCAGAGGGACAGTATCCCACACTGTGGAAGACTGCAGTGGTAAAGCCACTTTTAAAGAAGCCTTCTTTGGACCACACAGAATTGAAAAACTATCGGCCGATCTCATTGCTTCCTGTTCCAGCTAAGATCTTGGAAACTTATTTAAATTCCCACCTTAGCGCCTACTTAAAGGATCATCAATTACTTGATGGTTCACAACACGGTTTCAGAAGCCATCACAGTACGGAAACGGCATTAACTGCCGTATTTAACAATATCCGTACTCAAATGGACGCAGGGCATACCTCGCTGCTAGTTCTACTTGACCTTACCGCAGCTTTTGATACCCTATCTCCTCTGAGACTAGTTGAGCGTCTCAGAGAGATAGGGGTCGGGGGATCGGCTCTGGGGCTTCTTGCTTCATTTCTTAGTGACCGGGCACAGACAGTGAAATTTGGCCAATTTTACTCGGCCTCTAATTCCCTGTCATGTGGTGTTCCTAAGGGCTCTTCCCTGAGCCCAACACTTTTTAATATTTATGTGGCCCCGCTTGCTAAGGTGGTGAGATTCTTCGGGTTGGAGGTGTTGTCCTATGCGGACGACACCCAAATAATGGTGTCCATCACTCATAATATTAAGGACTCTGCCCTTACTTTTAGGAATTGTATGCAGGCAGTCTCCTCCTGGATGGTGGCTAATTTCAGAAAATTGAACGGGGAGAAGACCGAGGTCTTGATCTTCGGCAGCAAACTGGACATTTGGTCCAGCGATTGGTGGCCGGACACGCTTGGCGCTTGGCGCTTGTCCCTGCCCTGTATCATAGTGGACAATTCACTTTCCTTGAGCCGGCAGGTCAGTAGGGCTGTGTCCACTTGTTTTGGGATCATTAGGATCCTCAGGAAAATCTCCCATTTTCTTTCATTTGACTCACGCAAACAGGCTGTTATTGCATTGGTAATGTCCAGATTGGATTATTGTAATGCCCTGTATTTGGGCATTAATAAAGGTCTGGTGCGACGTTTGCAGCTGGTGCAGAATGCTGCGGCCAGGCTGGTGATGAGTCTTCCGAAATTCCACTCAGTCTCAGCCTCTCTTAGGACGCTACATTGGCTTCCTCTGGACCGTAGGATCCTCTTCAAAACATTCTGCTTAACGCATAACGCCTTCTATGGCGTAGGCCCTGATGTATTAAGGCAATATTCCATTGCTGTTTTCCAACTAGACAGCTCCGATCTGCAGATAAGAATCTGTTAACAGTACCGAGGTTTAATAAGGCAAAATGGGGAGGTAGAACTTTCGCGATTGCTGCTGCCAAGTTGTGGAACTCCCTTCCGGAAGAGCTTTCTGGTCAGGTGTCACATTCTCTCTTCCGTAAAGCCTTGAAGACCTGGCTTTTTTCACAGATTTTAGTATAAGCCTGTCATCTTGTCTGCCCATTAGTTCCGCAATAGCGCCTTGACGCCCTTAGGCTAAGTTTAGCGCTCTATAAGTCCTATATTCATTCATTCATTCAATCAGGGAGAGCATTTTGATCTACGGAACCTCAATAGGGATTGCCTACTGCAATGACTGACAAAGGGTATTCTTGGATGGAAAGCTGTAGTTTAGTGTTTTTATTTTTTTTACTGAGGACTTTCAGAAAGCCTTCAACATATGCAACGATTTGCAGTATTGTTGAGGGCATTTAGAGTGTTAAAAAACTAATCTTTAGTGGTCTCAAAGTGTAGTAAAGTAGTATTTTTTTAAGTAGGGAATTATTTTGCATTGGCTAGTTTTATTAGCCCCGATAGCATAAGATGATTTTTGCTATAAAAAAACTTGCCCACATCAAACCAGCAGTTTCCTAGAATAGCTGGTACCGTTTTGGCTCCTTTGTTCAGAGTTTAGTCAACTAAAAATAACTATGGCTGTCATTTTTTTCCTATTTATTTATTTTAATGCACATATAGAGATACAATACTGACGGAAAGTAATGTTCTCTTGTCTGTATTTAAAAAAGTAAAGCATGACTTTTTTTTGGAGAGACTGACAGTTCTGCGAATCATAACTGCCAGGCCTACGACTACGCCAACTCAATGCAGAGGAAGTTAAAATAACAATCATTGGCAAAGCCAATCAGCCTCGCTTTGACAATTCTGGGCTTTGTCAGTGCCCGACTGGCAATGTTAAAAGTATTGAATATAGTTTTCAATACTTTCCTGATGGCAGACTCATTGCGTGATGCATTGTGAGCTGCATTGTCACATTGTTTCATCTGGTGCAGGGAAAAATGTTAAAGTATGGAAAACAATGGGTTCTATACTTTCTATTGGCTGTTGCGTTGCATGATGCGACATGAAGATGATTTGCACGTTGTGTCACGCAATGAGGCGGCCATCTTAAAAGCATAGGAAACAATGTTAACTATACTTTTAACATGGCTGGTCACCGTTATATCTTTGCTAGTGCTGGTGAATTTTAAAAGCATCCGTCATTGGCAAAGCCATGAAGGGCAACCATCATAGTGCAATCGAGTGGCAGTAGGGGAGAAAAACATTCAGAAGATGAAGGAGCGAGTGGGGACCTTGAGCAATGGGAAGAAAAAGAAGCTGGGTGGTGGGAGTACAAAATTATTCCGAAGATGACAGAGTGAGGGGGGGAACTGGTGCAATGGAAGAAAGAGAAAAAAGAACATGCGTGGATCTGGAGTGAGTCAGAAAAAATGGAAAGAGAGGACAACAACCATGCACTCCCCTGGAGTGATATAAGACAAATGATATGTAAAGCTGAACAGAGAAAAAATAGTCTATGCAAGAATACTACACATCCAATCAAAAAGCATGGTGCAAGAGCTGTGCTGCAGAAGCCGGACAAACACAGAATAGGGAGGAAAGCAGCGAACTCAAAGTAGGACATTGAAATGGACAAATGAAGCTTACCTAGCTGCAGATGTACAACACTTCAACTTTTTGGATGATTTTTTTGGGGCTTTTATAAAACTGAAAACCAAAAGACATTTAAATGTGTGTGGGTGTTTAGCGCTTAAAAAAATGTAGAACCATACTGGATGTTACTTTTTCACTTAACACAAAATGAATAGGAATAAATGCAGAAAGAAATGTAAAAAATACATTCCGAAAAATCTGGAGCGATAAACATAACAGAAGCCAGGTTTTACACTTGTCCTAACTTCACGAAAGTTAGGGTTAATCTCAATTCATTGCATACATTGTGTGCTACGGACATGCAATAAAAACTACTCTACTAAATCAGGGCCTAATGTAAGGTGTGGTAGGCAGCCTGCTGGCCCACCAGGTCATTGAAGGCTGTGGTTTTGATAGAGCGAAATGTTCTTGTGAATTGTAGGGGTGCATCATAATCACTGATAGGCCGCACCCACATGTTTTCAGACATATATTCGTTTATATTCCGTTGTATACTCATGCATGTTTAGTAAAGAATGAATAGTTCGCTGAGACAAAGTGAACTCAGCTGCATAATGGTGTTAGGATAATGATGTAATGTAATGCTTATTGAATTGTGTGAATATAATGCATAGAGGAATTAGTTCGTGTGTAATGTAATTGCAGTAGTTTAAACGTGCATCATATTAAAGTTGCACATGTAATTCATTGTTTGCATATGAATCGTAATGAAAATGCTTGTAGGGAAACGTAAGATGAGTGTTTAAAAATGATATGTAAAGGCCTGACTACATATATGCTTAGGGAAGGCCTGGTTTATTTTGTGTTAGCTTAGATTGTAGGCCGAGAAAAGTTTCTCTTGGTAAGGCTCTCTGGGCACAAACGGTAGATTTAATTTGCACAGTAGAAGGTTTCTGTTGAAAGTATCTTTGTTGCAGGTGCAAGGACACATGTCTCGTTAGTAAGACTAACTCTTTGTTTTTGAAAGCTAGAGAGAGGGGAGGCATGGTACGGGGAGTGAAATGGAATTTAGGGATGATACTTTCAGCGGAGACGGTGCCTGGGACTCAAGGTCATCGCAACCGTCCAGGATGAAGTAACCGTTTCGATGGAAAAGCACAAGAAAGAAGACCTGGCCAAGGAGGCGTGACAAAGGCGTGTACAATTGTATTGTGGTTTTGTATTAGGGATAGTGCCCTGAGGGAGGAGGGCAGAGAAGAGGTAGGGGAGACCTGAGAGAAGGACAGAGCTGAGCTTAGGTATTGTGTGATTGTACTTCTTAGGAAGTCCTCACCGCTGACACCTTTATTCACTCTTGCTTGGGAAAATCGTTATGCAGGGATGTCACTTAGCGTTAGTATAGGGACAGCAATTGATTTTTAGCTTGTTTAGTCCAATGAAGAGCAACTTAGAAATTGGAGCAATCATAGTCTGGTTGATCCTTCTAGAACTTTCTATTCTCCTTATCCTGAGTCGGATGAGATTCCTGCTTGGATTATTATTTGTATTAGTGCCCATTTATTTCTTTAACCTCGGGTTGGTGTGCTTGCACGTTCAGTTATTTTTGGCGATAATAAATTCTCAAACTTGAATTCGGAGTCGGTGGTCCTTTCAGACAAAATGAATGCTGATATATAACCTGATGAGATTCTCTCCTTTACACTATTCAACAGGTAAAAAGATCTTGGCAACCAGAAGGTTCTTATAGATAATTAGATAAGAATCGGCGTTAACAGTTGGTAGCAGAGTAGGATGGTTACCTTTGATGGTAAGGGGAGATCTAGCGCAAGATAGGAGATTAAGTTGCCCCATAGAGCCCGAGTGACGCAGATCCAGAGGACCGCGGGAGAAGGATGTCGGAGGTCGTGGAAAACTGACGGAGAGTGCCGGTGCGGCGGAAGTAGCAGTTCGTAGTAGAGTGAGTATGAAAAGAGTGATGTTTGGTAGATTGCGGTGTTTTATTGTTGTGTGATGTCTTGCGGAGTTGGAAAGAGAGTTGTGTGATTGAGAAACGGACCGTGAGCGCACGCGGGACCGAGAGATTTATTGTGGTGTAGAATACACCCAGAGTGAGAACGTTGACCAGAGGTTGTGGGGGTCACGAGACGTCATTGACAGACCCACTGAAGATAGGGAACACATGAGTGAGTGTGTGAATAACCAACGCAGGTCGTAGGTTATTGTGTGCAGAACATCGAGTGATTGAATCCTATCGAGTGTGTTAAAGGCGATTGTCCGGTCATTTCGCGGACAGACGATTGCCAGATTGAGGTCAACAAGCTCAAGAGGCTGATCGGTTATTGGTAAAACCGACGGTCAAGAGAGGTAATTGTTCGGTAGGACGGACATTATTTCAGAGTACGATTGGGACAGGTGCGAGTGAGAACGAGTGAATTAGAAAGGAGGGGAACTGCTGCGAGAGGAGGAAAAGTGACGTCAGACAAGTGCCGCGCTGCGATAGGCCGGTTGGTGTGAGCCGCGCTGGTATTGGTGGATTGAAATCAGGAAGTAAAAGCGGACATTTTGAGTGCAAACAAAAAGTTGATTCATCATGAAATGTTTTAAAGCTTTGCGGGAACTTTGTAGAGGTGATAGACATGTGATTGTTCGGGAGGGAGAGGAAGCTCCTCCCGAGGATACACCAGCACATTATATGGCAAAGAATGTAGGATTGCATACTATAATTTGGCTTGAGAATTGGCATAAAATGACAGAAGCAGAAGGAGAATTGTCGTTCCCTCGATATGGTACTTTCAGGATGGAGGTATTGTACCAGCTAAAAAGCGTAATGGCTTCATTACGACCACTACCTAGACCGACACAGTTTGAGGCATTACATGCGTGGATTAGAGCAGCACACGAGAGGAATAGAGACAAAAGTCAGGAAAGGGTGAAGAAATCGATCAGGGCATTTCAGGATGCAAAGTGGGATGCACTGGAGAAACGGTGGAGGGTGGCAACGGTTGAAGTGGACAAGTTATACCCACTAATAGTACGAGACGGAAAGATTATAAGAATCGATGAGGACGACAGTGATCTAGATGACAGCTTGTTAGATAGGTTGTAGGCAGAGAGGCCACCACCATTTAATCCAGATTCAGAAGAGGGAAAGACGACCCCAGCAGTAGCAATAGTTGATGAGAGCCAGAATCAGACTAGCATGAGAGTAGTGGGAAGGATTTCCACAGGAACGGAGGGGGCAACGGCGTCTATGATAACACAGCCTCCTGCGGGGAACACAAGATTACCGGACTCCTTGACAGTACCGGTTACCATAGGCCCTATAGTACCGGTATATGACCCAGACCGAGTGAGAGAAGGGGGCTCCGTACCGACGGGAAGGGAGGAAGGAAACAGTGAGAGTGGGAATGGGTTTGGAGTAAGAGTGGTTCATTTCCCAAGACCAATGGAGACAAGTACGCCGTTACCGGCTACTGCGGACTCTTCCTTTAGGAGAGAAGAGGAGAGACCAGAAAGACCGAGGTCTTTGCGGGAATCTAAGTCAGCTCTGAGGGAATGGACACCAACAGTAACGAACCAAGAGGATAGGATGCAAGGAGATAGGGCACAGAACGTCTCGGAAGACAGACCAAGTTCCAGGAATATGATGGAAGGGAATAGGTCACAAGGACAGAATAGTAACTGTGATGAGCGGGATGGCTCGGGTTGTCGAGATGTACTGAGGAGTGCAGTACAGGCAAGGTTGCTAGATGTGGTGAGGCTGAAAGCAGAGGTAGACGAAATGATCAGTGGGGGTCTGCCTTTGGAAAGGATAGAAATTTATGGATCAGATGAACTGCTGTTTGTAGCAAAAGATGTGACTCGAAAAGCTAGAATGGCACATGATAGATTGAAGGAATTGGCCAAAAGATATGAGGTGGACCTGAATAAAACTAAAGCGTCGCAGGGACCACATAGATTGCATTACAGTGATCAGGAGCTGGAGGAGAAAAGAATCACAGGATTGAGGACACACACCAGAGACCTGATTATAGGAATGAGAATATGGATTTTGTTGGACAAATGGGAAGAAAGGTGGTCCAAGAAGAAACCAGTAAAGAGAGCAGAAGGGGAAACGCCGCCGCCAGGAGGGGAGGCGACGGGTGTTGGAAATTTTCCTTTACGGGAAGTACAGAATGGAGGGTACGTGCATGTGCCGTGGAATAGAGGTGATTTAGCTGCATTTACAAATGATTTTCCTCGGCTGAGGGAAAAACCGGTAGAGTGGTATAAACAGGTTGAGCGGTTTGTGAAAATTTCAAAAGTACTGTGGATTGATTTGAACACTTTGTTTGACATAGTGGTACCGGGAGATTTGTGGACAGCTTGTAAAGTCGCTATTGAGTGGCCGACTTCGGAACCGGATAGAGAGGCGGTTACAAATGGTCCATCACCCCTAGTCATGAAAAAGTATGAGCAGGTGATTACATGGTTGAAACTGAAGATTTCACCTCAGGATATAGATTGGGTTAAGATAGATCGGACTGTACAGGAACCAAAGGAAACGGTGCATGAATATTATGAAAGACTTCTGCAAGCTTTTAAACAGTATAGTGGGTTAGATATCTTGGACCCCAAGGATATGGGACAGTTTGTCTCAAAGTTTGTACTGGGTCTGAGAATGGAAATCAGCCTCATGATACAGCACCATTTGATCTGCTGGCAGAACAAGCCACTAGATGAAATTCTGCGGTATGCGAGATACTGTAGTGATGAGGTGGAATCGAAACATCGAAAGCTAAAAGACAAATTGATGCTTGTCCAGATGCAGACAGCACAGAGTCAGCCTAGTGGAGGGACCTTAGGAAGAAAGCAAGGAAATTTCCAGGGAAACCAGAATGGGCAGGTACAGGGAAAGGGAAAACCAGTAGACCCCAAGACAGGAGTGGATGTGGCCACATTGAAGAAGACCACTGCGTGTCATCTTTGTCGCCAGGTCGGACATTGGAAACGCGAGTGTCCTTTGAACCCAGCTAATCAGTTGCAGGAAGAGGAAGAGGGGCTCAGGCACCCGCGCAAGAGGTAGTTAACACAATAACGAGACCTAGGACGATGAAAGGAGGGGTTTACAATTCTCATGCCCAGGTTCCCCAAGCTCCAAGGATTTCACAAGGAACACGAACGTACCAACAGATGCCCCTGTTCGAAGACTTCGACGAGGATAGCTTAGACCCTTTATCCTGACGGTGCCTGAGGGGGGAGGAAGACTGCACACTTGGAGCGGTCTTGGAGGTAGACCAGAGAGGACCTTTCGTGGAAGCAGAGATTGAGGGCAATCCTGCCACACTTTTGGTTGATACTGGTGCTACCCGGTCTACTGTAAGGTCAGCAGTAGTCCCTAACCTACCCCTCTCGGGACAATCAATCCAGGTTGTTGGAGTAGCGAACAAAAGAATAAGCAGCCCATTGACAGAACCGATCCTAGTAAAGATAGGTTCCTTCCAAACTAGACATCAGTTTGTAGTGTGTGATACGAGTCCAGTTTGCCTTTTGGGAAGAGATCTGTTGTGCAAGTTGAACTGCACGATTTACTGTACGCCACGAGGAGTGGAGGTCCAGACGAGAGATGATGATGCTGACTTTAAAATTACCAATCAGCATCTGTGTATAGATCTGTACCCAATGGTGACTGTGGAAGAACTTCCACCTGATCTGAGAGACGCAGTGTCGTCTGTGGTGTGGGATTTCGCAGGTGACGAAATAGGTCTAATCAGAGGGGTTGAACCAGTGCGGATTGAGGTGAAACAGAACGTTGATTTCCCCAGAACACCTCAATACAACCTGTCGACAGAAACGATTGCAGGAATAAAACCTGTGATCGAGACTTTCATTGAGAAGGGTATTTTGAAAGAGATCAGAGGTAGCCCCTGTAATTCGCCCATAATGGGACTACAGAAACCGAGCGGGAAATACAGAATCGTGCAAGACCTGCGAAAGGTCAACACGATAGTTGTCCCTTGTTGTCCAGTGGTACCGAATCCTTCAGTAATACTGTTCCAGATCCCATGTGAAGCCGAGTGGTTTACGGTTATCGATTTGTGTCAAGCCTTCTTTTCGATACCGCTCCACGAGGAAAGCCAATTTCTTTTTGCGTTCAGGCTAGAAAATCGCGTGTTAACATGGTGTCGTATCCCTCAAGGGTATACGGAAAGTCCATCGATCTTTAACCAGATCCTGAAGAAGAACCTTGAGAGTCTTGTGTTGCCGCAGAACTCAGTTCTCGTGCAATACATAGATGACTTGCTCATTGCCTTAGAAACAGAAGATGCTTGCAGAATTGACACTGTAGCTCTGTTGAACCACTTAGCAGAGAACGGACATAAAGTGTCCCCGAACAAGCTGCAGTACTGTTTGAAGGAGGTACAGTACTTGGGACACAGATTGGAAAAAGGCAAGAGAAAGGTGTCACCAGATCGAATTGAGGCAATAATGAGCATGGCAGTACCCACGACACAGAGAGAAGTTAGGATGTTTCTGGGAATGGTTGGCTATTGTCGACAGTGGATTCCTAGTTTCTCCTTGAGAGCAAAGCCTCTGCAGAGGCTTACGCACAAGGATGTGAGTGATCCGGTACTATGGGACGAGGAGTGCTTGGTGTCATTCCTGAAACTGAGAGAGGATTTGTGCAGGGCTCCGGCACTGGGAATGCCTGATTACAACAAGGCCTTTTCATTGTTTTGTTACGAGAGGGAAGGATGTGCATTAGCAGTGCTAGCTCAGAACCATGGAGGTGTCCGTAGACCAGTTGCCTACTTTTCAGCTACTTTAGATCCAGTAGCTTCTGCGTTGCCCGGATGTCTAAGATCCGTTGCTGCAACAGGTGTCAGCATTGAAAGATGTGAGAGCATTGTAATGGGACATCCATTGACTGTACATGTGCCACATTCGGTTGAGTTATTGATGACCAGGACCAAGACCCAGCACCTAACGAACAATAGGTTAACGAGGTACGAGCAAGTCATACTTGCCGCAGAGAATGTGACTCTGAAAAGGTGCTCTGTCTTGAACCCTGCGACATTGATGCCTACACCGAACACGGATGATGAAGATTGTGCGGACCATGATTGTCTCGATGTGACCGAACTTTGCACCAAACCGAGACCTGACATTGTCGATGAACCATTGGCTGACCCAGATGAAATTTTCTTTGTCGATGGTTCATGCTTAAGAGACAGTGTGGGGCAATTGAGAGCAGCGTTTGCTGTATGTACCATTTCAGGAGTGGTCGAGGCTGCTTGCCTAGAAGGAGTACGCTCCGCGCAGGTAGCTGAGATCATTGCCTTGACCCGTGCCTGATCGAATTCGAATCACGATTTACACAGACAGCCAATATGGGTTTGGCGTGGTGCACGACTTCGGGCAGTTATGGTCTCAGAGGGGATTTTTGACATCATCTGGCTCACCCATTCGTAATGGAGAATATGTAAGACAATTGTTAGATGCATTACAGCATCCAAAGGAAATTGCTGTTGTAAAGTGTTCAGCCCATGGGAAAGGGGAGGACTTTGTGTCATTGGGAAACAATTATGCGGACGAAGTCGCCCGTTTCTGTGCAGAACAAGGATGCATATTCACAGAAAGAGAAATAGGGGAGAGCCAAGAAGGAACCGAGCTCAGCATAATGTTGACCATGGCAGACACTTGGGAAGAGCTTAAGCGATTGCAGGATGAAGTTTCAAACCAAGAGAGAGAGGGATGGATCAAAGCTGGGTGTGAGAAAGGAGATGTGGATGTGTGGGTATCCAACGATGGGAGAGCCGTGTTGCCTGAAGAATTGCTGAGTCCGATGGCAAGACTGATACATGGACAGGCACACCTGGGTAGAGACGCAATGATGAGAGTGTTTAGACAGACGTGGTATAACCCACGGTTCCGAGCAATGGCTGAGACGGTATGTCAGAGGTGTGTTACGTGTCAGCAGATGAATGCTGGAAAGAGAACTGTAGTTACGTTGAGTCACATTGGAAGGTCAGGAGGGCCCTTCAATAGAATACAGTTGGACTTTGTGGAGATGCCTAAGTGCAATGGATTGAGGTACATTTTAGTGCTAGTATGTGTATTCTCACGATGGGTGGAGGCTTACCCCACACGCAGGTGTGACACTCTCACAGTGGCTAAATTACTGTTGAGGGAGCTCATCCCTAGATTCGGGATCCCGACCTCTTTGGAATCAGATAGAGGAGGGCACTTCCATAGTGAAATCATGAAGTTGCTTTGTGCTGCATTGAACATTGACCAGAGACTCCACTGTAGTTACAGACCAGAGGCTTCTGGGATGGTGGAACAAGTTAATGGAACTTTGAAGGCCCGGATGGCAAAAATGTGTTCTTCGACATCCCTGAAATGGCCCGACGCCTTGCCACTCGTGCTAATGAGCATGCGAAGTGTCCCAGACAGAAAGACCGGGTTGTCCCCCCATGAGATATTAATGGGGAGGGCAATGAGATTGCCAGCAGTACCAGCTACAGCCTTGATAAGCATCACTGATGATTTGATTCTCGATTATTGTAAAGGACTCTCTGATGTGGTCCGTTCTGTATCCCAGCAGGTGCAAGCAGCAGTGGTCCCAGCCTCGAGTGATCTGTGCCACGACTTGTGTCCCGGTGACTGGGTGCTCGTTCGGAAGCACGTGAGGAAGAGTTGCTTGGATGCCCGTTGGCGTGGCCCGTATCAGGTGATACTTATCACGAACACAGCAGTGAAGTGTGGAGGATTGCCGAACTGGGTACATGCTTCCCATACCCGCAGAGTTCCAGCACCCTTGGAAGAAACAGCTCCTCTCGTAAATGAAAATCCAGCTGATGTGGCAGGGCCACATGGGAGGACAAGTCAAGCTGTAAGGGTCGCTGACACAGCTGGTGGTGCACTAGAGCAAGCTGAAGGGGGTTTCCACAGTTCGAACCCTGACTCAGACACCGAAGACAGAAACGGTGCAGTGGGCGGAGAAGAGTCAGATTCAGCCGAAAGAGGAAGTAGTGCACTGGGTATAGAAGGGGAAGGCAGACGCACGAACAGAAGTGCAGAAATTTGGCCTGAAAGACAGAGGCGACTGAACCTGAGGTTAGCACCTGAAAGAGACCTTGCTCCAGTGTCCGAAGCATCTGAAACGGAAGCAAGTGACGAAGACCAAGCACAAGACAGTCGGCGAAGGTCAAAGAGAACAAGAGTGCCTTGTCGCAGGTACTCTACCCCTGAGTGGACTTACACTGTGTTTGATGCAGGGGGTGGTGAGCACGGGAAGGCTGAGGTCAGTGCAAGTGGTCCGTCGGAGCCCGAATGTGGTGGTGAAGGTGGTGCTGCAGTTGCCAGGGCTCGAGATAGAAGGAACACTGACCCTCACGGTTCCGAATCCCCCGCTTCTGAGTGAAGTCCGAAATTTGGTTCTGCATCGACTCGAATTCCCGCCTTTTGGAGTTGAGCCGTTTTCACATGAAATGCTGATTTTGCGTCTTGAACTTTTGTATCACGTTCTGGTATTGCTCAATGAGGATCTTATAGTGGATCAACTATAAACTGTAAATAAAAGTCCAAAAGAAGAAGATAACCTAGGTCCGAGTGGAAGAAGAATAAACTTAGGGGCATATTAGCAAGACCCACGTTAAAATTATCGCCGTTTTAGCGGCAGGAAACTGCCGCTAAAGCGGCGATAATGGGCTTGCTAATATGCGTTATGGAATTCAATAGAAGCCCAGGTTAGATGTGCAGGACATCTGACCTGGGCTTCTATTGGAATTCCATACGCATATTAGCAAGCCCATTATCGCCGTTTTAGCGGCAGTTTCCTGCCGCTAAAACGGCGATAATTTTAACGTGGGTCTTGCTAATATGCCCCTTAGGGACTTTACGGGAAGAGGAACGAAAAATAGGGAAGTCTTTTTCTGGAATGTGTAAATAAGATTGTGAACGGAAATGGAAAGTACGGAGATTTCGTGGTTGCTCAAGCTGGTTAAGCAAGTCACAATTAAAGGACAGAGACTTTTTCAGGGTTCTTTGCGATAACCAAGACTTTTGAGAACTTTCGAAACCATGGAGCCGGGAGATCCCAATCGTAGATCAAAGTGGATTGTAGGCATTCTTATAAGTAGTGTGATAGTTTCTATAATCATAGTAGTTATAGTCTCATACACTGGTTCGCACGAGCAAGAAGTAGAGGAGGTGACAGGGACACCGACACCTATCACACCTAGCCAGAAGGGGGTAGACAGGGCAGCTGACAGAGCTTTGCTATTAGAAGAAAGTCGTAGATTACATGTAGATTTATCTAAAGGTGATTTTAAGTTGAATGCATATGCTAAGTTGTTGTATGAGTATGTTGATGTGATGGATGCGAAAGATTGTTATGTGTGTATGCAGTTGCCTACTTCAGTGGATGAGGGTATTAGGTATCACCATCTTCCACTGACTTATGGTATTTCATGTAGTCTTTTGCTTAGTTTGTTTTATGAGAGAGATCAGTTCGAGTATTTCTTTTCCAATTTCGACGCAGTGCTTCCTGAAGTCCCAGCTTACAAGCATTTGAATAAGTATGACTATTATAAGACCGAGGACAGACTGAGGAAGTACTTCATACCGAGTTTGGAATTGGATACAGCATTCGCACACAGAAACAATCTGACTTGTTTGATGTCGGATGTAGAGAGAAAGTTTGTAGATCAGGTTGAGGATAGGTATAGAAAGCTGACTCACTCCCGAGACTTGGGGCATCACAGGACCGATTGGACAGAGGAAGAACGGTTGCATAAGACCAAGGGAAGCTATGGTCCTATAGCGTTAGATAAGGAGCAGAGGGATAAGTTGTGTATAAGGCGTTATCAGACTTACTACGAGAAGGTAGCAGTTGTACAGAGTACCTGTGATCACGTTTTCACCATGGCCGATGTAGCAAAAGATTTTCTCCAAGGTCCTGTACAAGTGATACCAACGGTGTATTACGTATGTGGGAAGAATGCTTATGTGAGGTTGCCTGCAAATTGGTATGGAACATGTTATTTGGCAATAATATTTCCAAAGATTTACCATACGGAAGATTTAAATCTTCTGGAAGGTGGAGAGCATTCAAGAACGAGAAGAGCTGCAAGTGCAGGAATCGTTGTGGGGGATATCTTTGGAGCTATGATACCTAGTCTGGGAGTAGTCTTGAATGATGTGAAGATTCGGAGGTTAGCGACTGTGGTGGATGAATTTTCGATGAATACAGCAAAGTCGTTGGTGTTGGTGGAAGGAGAGATGTTGTCGATAAGGGGAATGGTTTTGCAGAATCGCCTTGCTTTGGATGTCCTATTGGCAAAAGAGGGCGGAGTCTGTAAAATGTTGAAGGTTCAAGAGTGCTGCACTTATATACCAGACCGTAGCAAGGATCTGGAGAAATATATAAGTAACATCACTACGATCCACACAAAAATAGCGGATTTGACCGAAGAGGGGGCCTGGGAGAAGGTCGGCAAGGGTTTTGGTCAAGTGGGAGGTTGGTTTGCGAACCTAGGAAAGGGATTCCTTGGATACTTTCTGAGACCCCTCCTTATTTTGGTGGTTTGTGTGGTTGGCTTGTGGATTGTGATCAAAGCCTACAAGTGGTATCGAGCAGGCCGAGTCAAGAGAGCTTTGAGGGAAAATGACATGAAGTTGGCAAGACTGCAGGACAGTCAGTATCAAAGGCTCAAGAGCATGGAGAAATTTAGATCAGGGAAGATGGCAACAAGTTCTGTTTAGGTCGGTTCCTTCTCCGAGGGAGTAGAATGAAATGTGATGACAGGAGTCATCAAAGGGGGAACTGATAGAGCGAAATGTTCTTGTGAATTGTAGGGGTGCATCATAATCACTGATAGGCCGCACCCACATGTATTCAGACATATATTCGTTTATATTCCGTTGTATACTCATGCATGTTTAGTAAAGAATGAATAGTTCGCTGAGACAAAGTGAACTCAGCTGCATAATGGTGTTAGGATAATGATGTAATGTAATGCTTATTGAATTGTGTGAATATAATGCATAGAGGAATTAGTTCGTGTGTAATGTAATTGCAGTAGTTTAAACGTGCATCATATTAAAGTTGCACATGTAATTCATTGTTTGCATATGAATCGTAATGAAAATGCTTGTAGGGAAACGTAAGATGAGTGTTTAAAAATTATATGTAAAGGCCTGACTACATATATGCTTAGGGAAGGCCTGGTTTATTTTATGTTAGCTTAGATTGTAGGCCGAGAAAAGTTTCTCTTGGTAAGGCTCTCTGGGCACAAACGGTAGATTTAATTTGCACAGTAGAAGGTTTCTGTTGAAAGTATCTTTGTTGCAGGTGCAAGGACACATGTCTCGTTAGTAAGACTAACTCTTTGTTTTCGAAAGCTAGAGAGAGGGGAGGCATGGTACGGGGAGTGAAATGGAATTTAGGGATGATACTTTCAGCGGAGAAGGTGCCTGGGACTCAAGGTCATCGCAACCGTCCAGGATGAAGTAACCGTTTCGATGGAAAAGCACAAGAAAGAAGACCTGGCCAAGGAGGCGTGACAAAGGCGTGTACAATTGTATTGTGGTTTTGTATTAGGGATAGTGCCCTGAGGGAGGAGGGCAGAGAAGAGGTAGGGGAGACCTGAGAGAAGGACAGAGCTGAGCTTAGGTATTGTGTGATTGTACTTCTTAGGAAGTCCTCACCGCTGACACCTTTATTCACTCTTGCTTGGGAAAATCGTTATGCAGGGATGTCACTTAGCGTTAGTGTAGGGACAGCAATTGATTTTTAGCTTGTTTAGTCCAATGAAGAGCAACTTAGAAATTGGAGCAATCATAGTCTGGTTGATCCTTCTAGAACTTTCTATTCTCCTTATCCTGAGTCTGATGAGATTCCTGCGTAGATTATTATTTGTATTAGTGCCCATTTATTTCTTTAACCTCGTGTTGAGGTGCTTGCACGTTCAGTTATTTTTGGCGATAATAAATTCTCAAACTTGAATTCGGAGTCGGTGGTCCTTTCAGACAAAATGAATGCTGATATATAACCTGATGAGATTCTCTCCTTTACACTATTCAACAGGTAAAAAGATCTTGGCGACCAGAAGGTTCTTATAGATAATTAGATAAGAATCGGCGTTAACAGTTTCTGCTCCTCAAATGAAGGACTGCCGACCATATTTATTCAGACAGGCTGGGATCCTGCTGTCTTTAAAGGAGGCGCTGCACTAGTGCCTCCATTGAAGGCAGTGAAGCTTTGCACCCACTCTGCACATTTTTTGTGTTTTTTTAAGGAAAAATTTTAAGAACTGGAGTGTATTCTTGGAAAACTAAAATTAATTACCCCCATGAACAAGGAGTTTTTTTCCCTGTGTGGGGACCATTAAGTGATTTCCCTGCCTGGGGTTGCCATGCCTTGCATAGTGGTGCAGGAAAGGGAAATCTGGTGACAGTGGCCTCAGTCTAAATAGGATGGGCCGACCATCACTGTGACATGACAGTCCACTGGCAGACGTACCAACATGTCAGAGGGTTCCAAGGATGGAGCCAGTTGAGGCTCTGCTGTTGGAAACCCAGCACACAATTAAACAGACAGGGAAAGCACCCATTTGGTGGGCCAGGAGCACTGGTCATTTGCAGCAATATTTCCGCTCTACCACACTCTAAATGCCCCCAAAAGTTTAAACGGAGTGTACACAAATGCTGTGAAAAGAACTGCAGTACAGTTAGGCAAACGTGCAACTAGTATCATAAATATGGGCTCAGCTGGGAAAGTGTTCTCCCATAAAAAAAATAACACATGTGTAACCAGTATATAAGAGTTGAAAGGTCATTGTGCGTTTATTGCTTTCCAGTAGTTCACAATTAAACACGTGGGAGAGATAAAAGTGCGCTCCAAAGGTGGGAGATAAAAGATTTAAAAAAAAGTGGGAAGTCTATACATTCATTTTAAAGTCAGAGACCAGGATATCCAAAGTAGGTTGTGCAAGGTAGGCTCCATTGCAGATATGCAGTATATCTGAATAAGATAAATTTACAAGACATTAATCAAAATACAACTAATTAACTCAGTCACAGGTTCTACGACTCTATTGACTCACACTGGACTGTCCAAAGACATTTAAACTGCTGCAGTAGATGGAGAAATGGGCACAACCAGATGATCTGGCAGTCATTTTATTAATTTGTTCTTATCCATGTTTTTATTTCTGGAATCAAATAGACAATTCAGTCAGAAATTACAGTAGTGAATTGGGGCGGGGGAGGGGATTCTGAGTGGCATGGAGAGTCTCTGTTCAGATGACGTATGTTGACTTCGGAACATCCAGTGTGAACCATTCACCCATCACCTTTATTTGGCCATTTTAGGAGAAAAAATGAACTTAGGTGTCTAATTCAGGAGCACTTCTACTGAAGGTTTGTGTGAGATTTAGAAAAGTAACATTATAATCTCTTTTTATATCCTTCATCAGATCAATAAAGAGTAGCACCTCACTTAGAAACAACAATCATTTTGTGGGAGATTGAGGTAAATAGCAAACAGCAGACCTGCCGCCATTTTGTTTATGATGACGAATTGCGGGTTAAACGCCCTAAAGCCCCCATTACACCGTTCCTTCTTAGACAAGCTCTCCATTTTTTTGTTGTAGCCAAGAAAGTCGATTACTCAGTAATACAGAGTTCACTGCAATGACAGGCGAGAGATGCAAACCCTTTGGCAATGCTGGCAAGTCTGAAAAGAAACATCATTTACAAGGATAAGAATGCGGTTTAACATTTTTTCTAAAGTTAGACCGCAGCTGGTATCCACAGAGCTGCTTTTGATCACAAACTCCATACAAAGACTTTTGGGGATTGGAAATGATTCAGGAACAAATATTCAAAGGTATGGAAGGACTGAAGTATGCACAAAGATTAGATAAATATTTTTCCAAACACTGGAAAAATATGAGCTTAACAATTATGTCATTGTGCTATTTCAACGCATGAGAGTGTGGTGGCGTTAGATGAAGGGACAGAATAGCATGCCTGCTGATATTTTTAAACATGCTCTTGCAGGGTAGCAAGAAGCAGAAGCCGCGTTCTGGTGGCAGCGAAAAGGAGGTTTAAATCCACACTTCTAATTTCTGCTTTGCTACTTTGAGTTACCTGCTATTTTTAATAAGCAGGAAGCCAAATGAAAAACACAGCCAAAACAGGAAGCTGTGTGTTTCTCACCCCTCCTCTGAGAAGGCTCAGTAAGGGAAAAACATGTCAAAAGAATATGTTTCTTTCCAAATTCAAATGGATATATGTAAATATGTTTTTGGCCTAACGAGTCACGAACATGAACTACAAACAGAAAAACATGGGGGCTTATTTACAAGCCCATTGCGCCGCCGGTGCGTCACTTTTTATATGGGAAAGAGTGACGTACCGGCGGCGCAAGGGACTTGTAAAAAAGCCCCATGATCTTTATATGGCACAAAATACATTGAAATGTACTGTTTCTTGAGTGGAGGAGAGACACAGTTTCACTGCATACATAGTACAAGCATTTGCAATGCAATAGGTCTCGCATTTGCGAGAGTTAGAGCTATTGGCATTGTAAATGATAATATCTTTTACCCCTGTGTTTTGTTTGGAGTGTTGCGGATGCAAGTGGTGTGGAGTGGAATTATGTGGGTTGTATTGGAATCGTTATTTGTGGGATTGTGTGGGGTGGTATTGTGTGGTGTGTAGTGTATTTGTGCAGTGGAATTATGTGGCATGGTGAACCGGGGTGAGAGCTGCAGAAAATAGAGTTAGAGGAAGATAGAGAGGGATAGGTAGTTTGTGCACGAAGTGGTGAATGAACTCTGGACCCGGGCCGGGAAGGCAGAGCCGGACCCAGTAGGGGCCCGGGTTGAACGCCGGCCGGCGGCGGGGGGACCCTCCCCCTTTCCCCGCCCTCGCCACATGTAAATGCCCGGCTAAGCCGGGGAGGGGGCCAGGATTGGCCCACAAAGACAAAGAAGGCTCCCCCCCAATCAGGGGGCGAGCAGGTAAGCCAAAGGGGGGGTTAAGAAGTGGGCCAACGGCCCTTTGGAACCACAAGTCACCCCCCCCCAGTTGGCGAGGAGATAGGAGGAAAGAAACCCACCCACCCACACCTAGGAATACGGGCGTCGCAGCCGTAACAGGGAAAGGGTAGCGGATCAAACACAAGGAAGCTAGTAGGACTCAAGATCACTAGAGGATAGACGGGAGGCTCTCCCAGTGGCCTTGGGATGCCTCACGGCAGGGGTACTGAGGAGCCAGGGGCGGCGTGCCGCCAGAGAAAGAATAGAGGCGACACTCCCGCAGGACCCTTGGGATGCCTTACGGCAGGGGTACAGAGGGAGAAGATGGTAGGGACTCAGCCTCAGGAAAGAGAGAGTAAACGCTCAGGCAAGGTCCTTGGGATGCCAAACGGCAGGGACCCCCGGGAGAAGGGAGGGCCCACCAAAAGGCCCAGGGCGAGCGGGACGGCACTTGCAGCCCGGGCAGGTCCCAACGGACACCCTCCAAATCGGTAGCAAGTTGAAGCCTAGACCCGCAACGTGAAACCCCGAGAAAGGTGCCCCTCCCTCCTCTCCCAGAAAGTCGAGGAGGCTGGAAGTCCAGATCAAAAAGAAATTGAGGAAAGCTAAACAAGGACATAGAGGGCTTATGACCATGGACGTTGAAATATAAAATTGTATGTAACAAAAAGTTGTGGTATTGAAAATAAACTGCGACCTTTTCAGGCACCAAAGAAGTGGTCAGTGGTGATTGTAAGGGAAAGCGCGCAGTTGGCGGTAGCAAGCGGGGGGCGAGCAGGAGGGGGGGGGACTCGCCGCCTGGAAGGGGTTTAGACAGAGGATCAGCAAGAGTGTGTGAGAAAGAGAGAGAAGTGAACAGCAGGCCACAGAGGTATAAAGAGGGGGTGTTTGTGTATGTAGAAGACACCCGCAGAAGAGGAGGACAGCGTGGGTTTGAGGGACAGAAACATTTGAAAAGGCACAGGAAAGATATTGTGCTCAAAGATTTGAAGTGAACCATATGATAGAGGCGGGAAGAGTGTATGAGCAAGTGAGGTGAGAGATGGTACAAGAGAGAGAGAGAGAGAGATGGTACGAGAGAGAGAGAGACAGATGAGTGGGAGGGGCCCCCGGGGGGGGTGAAGAGAGAGGTTGACTAGTGCACACCGCGAGGAGGTACCGGAAGGTAGCATGTGTGAGCAGGTATTATAGAGAGGAGATAGAGAGTATGAGGGAGGGATGAGAGGGGCAGTGGGATTGCAAAATGAAAGGGGGTAGTGGGAGTGGGAGGGAGGGAGGGATGGGTTGTATTGGAATGGTTTGTTGTGGAATTGTGTGGTGGTGAGCTGTGTAGTGGAAATATGTGGCATGGTGTGCTGTAGAATTATGTGGATAGTAATTAAATGGTATTAATGGAATGGAATTTTGTAGTGCAGTGGTGCTGAGTGTTACTGAGGTGGTGGTGTGCTTGTGCGGATGTGGTGCTGAGTGATGCTTTGGTGGTGCTGTGCTCAGCTGGTGCGGAGATGGTGCTGCGCTAATTCTGAAGAGGTGCTGCATTGAAAGCAGAGTTGCTGCTGAGGTGGTGCTGCGATGGTGCTGAGGTGGTGCTGAGCTGCTGGTGCATTGATGTAGAGATGGTGCTGTGCTAGTATTGAGTGATGCTGAGGAGATGCAGCGCTGGTGCTGAGGAGATGCTGCGTTGGTGCTGAGTGATGCTGTGGTAGTGCTGAGGGATGCTGTTGTGGAGCACTGAGGTGTGCTGTTCTTGTGCTGGTGCTGAGTACCAGTGAGGTGAAGCTGAGCGTTGCTGAGGTGGTGCAGAGAGATGCTGACATGGTGTTGCCCTGCTGCTGAGTGACGTTTTGTATGAATGGGGACAACATGCTTCTCTGCCTCCAGTTAAGCGGAAAAACAAGGCAGCTGGGTTTTACTGCTCATGGGAGTCATCTCTCCTCTTGATGAAACCCTGTTTATGGGAATCTGAGCCCTTCAGAGTAGAGATGGCCGGTGCTTATAAACAGACACAACATTGCTGGGCCACTTGCAAGATCAAAAGAGGCTCTAAAGACGATCAGCGATATTGATTTATGCGCCGTTTCAGTAACATTCATCTATTGATTTCACCACTTATCAGTATAAACATATATACTGCAGAGGTATCATTACTAGTCGCCCAAACCAAAGGCACTGGAGTTTAACCCATTGAACGCGGTACAGATAAGACTGTCGGAGAACACAGTAGCATAGCCTTGTCTGTGCTGCCATGTTTAAAAATACATTGTTTTTTACTTTACCTCTCCCCAGAGAAAGCGAGCTCTCAATTAATTTTTAATTGTCCGGTACGTCAATACAGAGACACGGCCTAAAAAGCGCGTGCCTTTCTAATCATACTAGCGCAGGAACATGATTCTGTCATTGGTAACGTCTAAACAGCCCTGCAGTTATCTGCATGTGTGTTTGCCTTCTTTCGAGTTGTAAAGTCGCAGGCATCTAAATAGGAAAGTAGAGTCTGCGGCAGGTTCTTTTTTGCACCTGATCTCGTAGGTGTTGGCCGCAGTGCACGCAAGGGTCTGTACATGCGCCAGTAGGTACACTGGATCGGCACTGACCAGCGTGTTTCTCTGTCCCTGGTCCACTGTCAGTGTGATGGTGGCTCCAGCGTGGAGTTCACTAGCTGGTCAGCGCAGGCATTGCGTTCCTGTTGGACCAGAAAGAGTCTTCTGATTTAAAATCAGCTTACCGGGCTCCGTCTGGGGGCGTGGCTAGCCGCAGATCATGGCGGACGTGAACTGAGCGAGCTCCGGAGCCCGAGCGCAGTTCTTCTGTGCTGTTGCAGAATCCGGGCCCCATCGTGCCGTGCCAAGAGGGCAGGGTGCTAAGAGCATTGGGCAGCAAGCATCCTGGTGCCGAAGACGCACCTATTCCCAGCGCATAGTGAAATCAGAGCCGCAGCCTATACGGCCGCTGCTCACTGGGGCGTGGCTGTGTGATGATGTTGGAGGACGGCGAGGCCCGAGCTGTGTTCCGTGCTGCCGCCCAGCTGTCGGAGATCGCCTGGACCGAGAATGCTGGGGGTCCGGTGGTCGAGGACGTGTGCAGTGCGGAGTTGAGGCGATACCCTGGGCCCGGACTGGGATCCTGTGAGGCGCGGCCTATAGCTGTCTCCGGGTGCGGCCGGAACTACACAGCCGGTGAGCGGAGGACATCGGAGGTAGGCCTGGATTGGGCCGCAAAATTGAACTGTGCAGCCTCTCCGGGTGAGTGCCGCCCCATGCTCTGAAGACAGGGGGCCTGTGGAGCATTCACCCTTCGCCGGCGGCCTCCTTGCCCACAGCCCAGCGCGGTGGGTGTGGACTGCGGTACTGGGGGCCCCCCCCGGCCCGACTGGAAAAGGGCGCAATCTTGCCACGGAGCGCAGACTGGGACGCGGCTCACATAGGGACCCTGCCTGCACCCCGGGTTACGGTTAGTGCTCCCCCTTTGCGTTTTCCCCCCTAAGGGGTGGCGGGGGTTAACAGTGCCTTGGAGGACACACACCGGCCCTCCCGCTGACCCTACCTCTGCGCCGGGGTTATTCACAGTGACGCAAGTACCATCGGGGGAGAGGGGAACGACGTCCAGGCCCTGTGCGACAATCTACTGTAATCTTCCCACCCCCCCCCTCCAGTGGATCGGCGGGGGCCCTACCCGTCATCCCGGTGTCGCAGGGGGTGGCCTGGACAGGTATCTTTTTGTGTCGGAATCCTTATACCTGGCTGGGGGTGTGACACTGATTGACCTGAAACTGGGCACCACAACTCATATTGCCCACCCCCTCTGCTTACCCCTCCCTTATTCTGTTGCGCAGCTGGAGTCGCACATACCAGGCGCTGCGAACATAGAGAAGGCCTGACTAGGGACAGTGGCCTTCGTGCGGCTCCGGATTGCTGCGCGTCGGGAGGGAGGTGGCCGGTGGAGAACATTCGTCGTGGGCCATGGGCCGCCCAAAAGGAAAGCCACAGGAGGCAGCCGCTCATACCTCAAATGACAGAGGTACAGGACTCCAATACTACCACGCAATCACCCGATTATGTTCCGCCCACGAATGAAATCGGGGCTCAGGACAAATTGAACCGGATACTCGGCGAGGGCAGGGAGTCCAGAAAAGTAATCGAGCAGCAAATAGGCACCCTCACCACTGGCCTCACGCTACTCAAGGCGGACCATGACAAGTTAGCCACCACAGTGAAGGACCACAGCTCAACCCTGGGAGAAATATTACCTCAACATAAAGACCATGCAAAACAACTCCAGTCCCTCCAGAAGCAAGTCACTGGGCTCATGGACAGGGTGGAGGATGCGGAGGGCAGAGCTAGATGCAACAATATACGCGTAATTGGGCTGCCGGAACGCAGCGAGGGGACAGCCGCGGCCACCTTCATGGAGCACTGGTTCCGCACATATGTGGCCCCTGAGGGCCTCTCGGACTTCTTTTGCATTGAGAGGGCGCACCGTATCCCTACAGGACGACCGAGGATGGGGGCACCGCCGAGACCACTGATTGTAAGGATCCTCAACTATAGGGACCGTGATATTCTTCTCCAGAAGGCACGTGAGAAGCCACAGATTAGATTTGAGAACTGTAACGTGTCACTGTATCCCGACTATACGTTAATGGTCCAACGTCGGCGATCCTCCTATCAGGCGGTAAAGAAAAAGTTGCGCACCCTGAACCTTAAATACGCACTGTTGTTTCCCGCACGCCTAAAGATAATCTACGACCAAAAAACATACTTCTTCGAGAGCCCGGAGGATGTAGAGGAGTGGATTGAAGTTATGGACCCCACACAGTTATCTGGTCAGACTCTCCTGAGACCGCCGCATAGCCCTGGGGGATCCCAGGGCCGACGATCCCAGCGGATTGCTGGGGCCACTGGTGCTTCAGCATTTCCAGGTCCCACTCAGGAGCAGGCACAGAAAGGCAGGGAGATGGCTTTGGCAGCTGCGAACACTTTCAGAGACAAAGCTTCCCGTCGAGATTCGGAATCATCTGAGAATAGCACAGTGCGCTCCGGCTCGGAGAGCAGTCTGACACTATTTCCCATTGTGACGCCACAAACGGCTGATGACTTGTTGGGTCTGTAGGTGCATTATATTCTCCCCAATGTAAGCAAATGTCATGGTTCGGTGCCGCGATGGCACGAAGACTACAAGACGATTATATCCTTTTGCTCTGGTTCTTGTATGATTTCATGGCATATCATAATCGTTCATTCTTTGCTCGGGCGAGCTCTTGAATGTGTGTTCTCTTACATGATGGATATGGCTATCGGTCCCCACTTTGCAAATGCTAACGTTTACAAAGAAACAGTTAAATGTGTGTTATGTTTGGTTTGGTCTTGTTTAGTTCACAGGCAAGGCCTGGTATTCAGGTTAACACAGGGGTTCAGAGGCTCTGGTACGATGCAACTACTAGTTCCCGTCAGTGACAGTGGTCCCTCTTCCAGGAAATATCAGACACAGTTAGGGAATAATGCACAAGCTGGACACATATAATTTCATTACATGCAACGTCCGAGGCTTGGGATCAGTGTATAAGCGACATAGGGTGCATGCACACTTGCTGCGCCGTGGGGCGCATGTAGTCTTCCTCCAGGAGTCGCACCTGACGGAGGCCGAAGCCGCGAAGATGCGGAAGAAATGGAGAGGCCAGTTAATCTCTACTAATTATTCGGCCTTCGCCAGGGGGGGTGACAATTTGGATAAGAGGCGGGGTTCCATTTGTTATACTGGACAAAAGGGTGGACACGCAGGGCAGATTTATATTTTTGCGTGGCACATTAGATGGAGTGTCTGTCATCCTGGGGAATGTGTATGCTCCGAATTTTGATGAAAGCAAATACTTCCTGGGTCTGAACTCGATACTGGCAGGATGGGAGGCATACCCATGGATAATAGGGAGAGACTGTAATGCTGTTATGGACATCGGTCTTGATCGATCACACCCTTCCCTGCGAGGCACGGTAGCTAGCAAACAAGCAGAAGCGCTGCGCAGCTGGGTAGATGGTTGGTCCCTCTGCGATGTGTGGAGGCAAAGGAACCCGCTGCATAAAGAATACTCCTTTTATTCCCCGGTGCATCAATTGCATACTCGAATAGATAGGCTTCTGTGTTCCCGCTCCATAGCAGACCAGGTAACACACACCACCTACCTATCAAAGACATTCTCTGATCACAATCCATTGGAGGCTGCTTTTACCTGGGGTAGAATACCAACTCCGGTCCCTACATGGAAACTCTGGCCCCAATTGTTGGAAGACACAGAGTTTAGTAACACCCTCTACAACACTTGGGAATTATTTTTCCAAAAACAAAAACACTGCGTCCACAATACTAGTCGAATGGGATGCGTTGAAGACGGTTATCAGAGGGACGGCAATCAGTTCCACGGGGGGTGCGAGGCAGGAGGTACATAGAAACCTGAAAGCAGTTGAGGACAAGATGACAGTGCTTGAACGAGAGGCGTTGCATGACCCCACTAAGCAGCCTCTATTACAGGAGGCACGCATTCAACATGCAGAATTGTTAGAAACACTCAGACTGATCGACTCCAGCTCCTACACTCAAATCAAACACTCAGACGCGGATAAATCGGGCACTCTGTTAGCAAAATTATTAAGAAATGACCCACCCACTACTATCATCAGCCACATTAATCTACCTGGTGGTGATGTAGTGTACACGCAGTATGACATCAACGAGGCCTTTAGCACGTATTATGAGACATTATATAGTAGACCACCGCCACTAGATGGAGCCTATTTTGATGACTTTCTTACAGATTTACCATACCCGCAGGTCCCTGAGGACATGCAGGACACACTGGCAGGACCCATCACTAGAATAGAAATTAAGGCAGCCATACGCGGGCTTTCACGCAATAAGGCGCCTGGGCTAGATGGCCTACCGGTGGAGTTTTATGAGGCTTACTCGGAGATATTAGTACCTCAGTTGGAGGAAGTATATAACAAGTCACTTGAATTGGGACACCTCCCCCACACCACTGTTCAGGCACTGGTGGTATCGTTGCCAAAACCGGGAAGGGACCCAGCTGACATGTCGGGCTATCGCCCCCTGTCACTGTTACCCACAGAATACAAAATCTTAAGTAAAATTCTGGCGAATCGAATCCAACCATACTTAAACAGGTTAATTCACATTGACCAATGTGGATTTATACCGGCACGAAGCACGTCACTAAACATACGTAGGTTACACCATATAATGTCAACGGACCTAACTCGCCACCAGCAAGCTGGCTGCATCGCACTAGACATGAGACAAGCGTTCGACACGCTATCGTGGGAGTATATGTATAAAGCCATAGCATGTTTTGGCCTGCCCCCCGAATATCTAAAATGGGTGCGTTTATTATACGAAGCCCCAACGGCAAGGGTCAGATCTGGTAAACATATCTCACGGGAATATCATGTCCACAGAGGCACGCGCCAGGGCTGCCCCCTGTCCCCAATACTGTTCGTCCTGGCACTGGAGCCACTGGCACTCCGGCTACGGCTGGAGGCCACCCAGTGTGGTATACCCATAGGCGCCTCCACTCATCTGGTATCGGCATATGCAGATGATTTAATTATTTATGCGACAGATCTCCTGGGGGGCTGAAGCCAATTCCGAAAATTTTTGCCGATTTCGAAAGAATCTCCGGCTTAGCAATCTAAGTCAAACGCCTTCTTTTTTCATGATCAGCCACACCCGGGTACTGCTACCTTCGGGAGATTAACACTATCGACAGCCTCACACACCTTCAAATATCTGGGCATCAACATATATCGCTCCCGAGCGGACATGTTGGAAGGTAACCTAAGCAAGGCTATTAGGGGTATACAGTCTCAGGTGGCCTTCTGGACCACGATGCCTCTCACCGCCATGGGCCGAGTAGCAATATCTAAGATGGTAGTACTCCAGCGTCTTTTATATTATTTCACGAATCTACCGATGATGGTACCTCCGACTATTTTTAGTACACTGGATACTATCCTACTGGATCTTATCTGGCGATCAGGCAGCCGCAGAATAAGCCTTAAGAAACTGCAAATAGACACCAGAGGGGATGGACTGGGAGCACCAGATTTTAGAGCTTATTACTACTCATGCCAGTTGCAGTGGCTGTCCTAATGGACAGCGGGACGTAACTTGCAGGAGATTGGCTACACTGTGCGCCACGTCGAGCGGGGTCTGCTGCATACTCTACTGTTGCCTCATAGTAAAATTCCCCCGACATTACCACCATTGTTGCAAACCGCGCTAGAGTGCTGGAAGAAAGCTCTAAAATATACATCCAGCTGTGGTCTTTATGCAGGTAATATCCCGCTAGTGGGGATACCATTGGCGAGCGGCAGGCTGACAAAACAAGCACTCGGGCCATGGCTGGACGCTGGGGTGGACACGATTGGGGCACTCTTCGGTGGGGAGATGCTCATGGACCACGATAATTTTGTACAGGAAACCGGGGCTCCCAATACACTATACTTGACACATGCAGCGCTACTACATTATGTTAAAAAGCAATGGTCCCCCAACCGGGAGGAGCCCCAGACGCATGAACTAGTTAAGTCTCTATATTATATGGGAGAGGGGAGCCACCTCATTAAGTGGTTATACTTAAGCATCCGGATACAAGCGAGGCTCCCCCTTGACACTCTCCAGGCGCAGTGGGTGGTGGATATGGGGCGGGATTTCACAGACAAGGAATGGGCTGATATTTTGGAGTACCCCAGGAGGATACCTCGAAATGCAAAATTCAAGTTCATACAATGCATGACTATACATAGAGCTTATCTGACCCCACGTAGATTACAGAGGATGTACCCAACCGCTGCCCACCAATGCCCCAGATGCAAATTGCCAGAGGCTGACCTGCTCCATATGCTATGGGCGTGACTGCGTCTTGGGGAGTTTTGGGGTGGGGTCAAACGAATAGTTGAGGAAGCTACACACCTCTCCATAGGGGGCGCGGCGCTGGAGCGCTTGTTGGGCCTCCGTAGATGCAGGAAACCACATGGGTTTAAGTTCAATTATTGTAAATACATATTGTCAACAACGATTTGCAAGGATGCGCACTATACTGTGGAGCATTGTCTCTGATTGGCCAAAATGGGGGATACAATTCTAAGCATGCAGAAACCACGTGAAAGATACTGAGGGGCCGATTCCGATCTCGGTCGGAGGCGCACCTAACATCATTCGGTCGGGAAAAAAGCCATGCGAATGCTTGTTTCCCGACCGAACCGCACATTATTCCGAACGAGCAAGTACGATGCGCACAACAGCATAGATTCCGACCCAGTCGTACTCACCCAATCCAGGTCCTGTTCCACGACCGAGCCGGATCCGTAAACGCAGAATCGAGTCGCACGGAAGCCAAAATGAAACCCCGTCCGGCCGGACAAGTACGATGCGCTTCCCGTACGCGCCGAACCCGTCGCTACGCACGGCACGTCAAAGCATCCGGGAGAGGCGCACATAAGCTCCGATTCGCGCCACAACACGATCCACGGCTACGAGACGAACACGCCAGCGACGAGGACGAGGCGAAGCAACGAGAAAGACGAGCGAGGCAGAACCAACCATGAATCCCATCGTGCCGATCCTACCAATATTCTACATCTACTACCGGAACAGGCACGGACGCGTATGGCGCAGAAGGTAAGTCAGACACCAACCACAAAAACAAACCACACGTACCCGACATATCACACACACACAGAGGGATGCAGAAATTACTTGCAACAGCAGCACCATAGGGGCGGGATGGCCATCACCAATGCCACATATACACATAGGGGCCCGGATGCCTGCCACTACTACCACCCTTACCCAGGGGGTGCCAGATGCCTACCACTACTACCACCTCTACCCATTGGGGGCTGGATGCCTGTCACTACTACCACCCTCACCCAGGGGGTGCCAGATGCCTACCACTACTACCACCTCTACCCATGGGGGTTGGATGCCTGTCACTACTACCACCCTTACCCAGGGGTGCCAGATGCCTACCACTACTACCACCTCTACCCATGGGGGGCTGGATGCCTGTCACTACTACCACCCCTACCCAGGGGTGTCAGATGCCTACCACTACTACCACCTCTACCCAGGGGTGCCAGATGCCTACCACTACTACCACCTCTACCCATGGGGGGCTGGATGCCTGTCACTACTACCACCCTTGCCCAGGGGTGCCAGATGCCTACCACTACTACCACCTCTACCCATGGGGGGCTGGATGCCTGTCACTACTACCACCCTTACCCAGGGGTGCCAGATGCCTACCACTACTACCACCCTAACCCAGGGGTGCCAGATGCCTACCACTACTACTACCTCTACCCATGGGGGGCTGGATGCCTGTCACTACTACCACCCTCACCCAGGGGGTGCCAGATGCCTACCACTACTACCACCTCTACCCATGGGGGCTGGATGCCTGTCACTACTACCACCCTCACCCAGGGGTGCCAGATGCCTACCACTACTACCACCTCTACCCATGGGGGCTGGATGCCTGTCACTACTACCACCCCTACCCAGGGGGTGTCAGATGCCTACCACTACTACCACCTCTACCCAGGGGGTGCCAGATGCCTACCAGTACTACCACCTCTACCCATGGGGGGCCGGATGCCTGTCACTACTACCACCCTTACCCAGGGGGTGCCAGATGCATACCACTACTACCACCTCTACCCATGGGGGGCTGGATGCCTGTCACTACTACCACCCTTACCCAGGGTGTGCCAGATGCCTACCACTACTACCACCTCTACCCATGGGGGCTGGATGCCTGTCACTACTACCACCCTTACCCAGGGGTGCCAGATGCCTACCACTACTACCACCTCTACCCATGGGGGCTGGATGCCTGTCACTACTACCACCCCTACCCAGGGGTGTCAGATGCCTACCACTACTACCACCTCTACCCTGGGGGTGCCAGATGTCTACCACTACTACCACCTCTACCCATGGGGGGCTGGATGCCTGTCACTACTACCACCCTTACCCAGGGGTGCCAGATGCCTACCACTACTACCACCCTTGCCCAGGGGTGCCAGATGCCTGTCACTACTACCACCCCTACCCAGGGGTGCCAGATGCCTACCACTACTACCACCTCTACCCATGGGGGGCTGGATGCCTGTCACTACTACCACCCCTACCCGGGGATGTCAGATGCCTACCACTACTACCACCTCTACCCAGGGGTGCCAGATGCCTACCACTACTACCACCTCCACCCATGGGGGCTGGATGCCTGTCACTACTACCACCCTTACCCAGGGGTGCCAGATGCCTACCACTACTACCACCTCTACCCATGGGGGCTGGATGCCTACCACCAACAACACCCCCACTCACAGGATGGCTAATACATGACACAACAAGCACACACCAACATAAAGAATGCAACATAAAGACATCCCCCCCAACACCATGACAAGCGTGTGTAGACTGTGTCAAATGCCTACAACACTGAACATGACTTTGAACATACAATGTGACCCCCTATCACATGTGCCACACATAAATGTGTGTGGCCCCCACACTGCAAGCAGGCCATGACCATTGTGGCAATGGGGTCCAAACCACATCATTATTGGGGCGACATTACGCCCCAACACCAATGGCACAGCTGAAACTGCTACTGCACTTTTCTCTTTCTCACATCTTTTTTCAATAAACATCTTTTTCCTCCAGTTGTTCATCCCGGTTTTTCATTTCAAAACTGTTTAAATCCGCATGCAAGGTAATGCAATTTTCCCAAGTTTCTCATGTTTAAGATGTGCCCATCCGGACCTCTCTTCGAAAACACGTACAGACGCAAAGTTCATCAGAAAGCAGTTTAATAAAACCCAATGCATTTCGGGCTACTGGGGCCCTTCGTCAGGGGTAACTGAAAATAACCATAGAACAAGCATTAATGTTACATTAGACAGTTTGTGTACAAAATCTCTCACAACGAAACGTAAAATTGCAACTCATTTCTCCAAAATATATTTCTTATCAAAAATCATGTTATGTGCCACAGTGCAACCACAAATAACCTCATATCACCTCTGGCAAAACTCGGTCCCTTCACTTTACTGTTATTTTAACTCAATATTCACTCAGTCAATGACTCCCCTATCCACTCCAACCCCGTGTATCTCCTCTTTTTCTTTCCCCCACTATCTACATATCCCATCTACAACCACCATGTCTCTCCTCTCTTTCTTCCACCCACTATCTGCATGACCCACCCATCACATCCTTCCCATTCTGCACATCAATTACTGCCGTTTGTGTTCTCATTAATTCCTCAACTGCCATCTGCTCCCGCCCGTCATCTCCACTTCATCCCTCCTATAGTTATACACTCCACATCCTACGTTCTGCAATCCCCCCTTACACGTACCTGCCACAAACGACCGTAGTCCTCTCTCATACAACGGAAGAGTGTCCCTTCCCTTTTCACTGCCTAAATTTTAATTTGACTGAGTGAATATTGAGTTAAAATAACAGTAAAGTGAAGGGACCGAGTTTTGCCAGAGGTGATATGAGGTTATTTGTGGTTGCACTGTGGCACATAACATGATTTTTGATAAGAAATATATTTTGGAGAAATGAGTTGCAATTTTACGTTTCGTTGAGAGAGATTTTGTACACAAACTGTCTAATGTAACATTAATGCTTGTTCTATGGTTATTTTCAGTTACCCCTGACGAAGGGCCCCAGTTGCCCGAAATGCATTGGGTTTTATTAAACTGCTTTCTGATGAACTTTGCGTCTGTACGTGTTTTCGAAGAGAGGTCCGGATGGGCACATCTTAAACATGAGAAACTTGGGAAAATTGCATTACCTTGCATGCGGATTTAAACAGTTTTGAAATGAAAAACCGGGATGAACAAATGGAGGAAAAAGATGTTTATTGAAAAAAGATGTGAGAAAGAGAAAAGTGCAGTAGCAGTTTCAGCTGTGCCATTGGTGTTGGGGCGTAATGTCGCCCCAATAATGATGTTGTTTAGTTTATACGTGCAGTTTGGGCTAGGCACGTCACCAGTGTGCACGCAATGCTAAAGATTGATGGATATAAAGAGTAAGAACCAATAACAGTTGGTGTGCAACCCGCATATCTATAATGGGGTCCAAACCCCCATCATCACAGTGACCAAAATGTAAGTGTGGGGTCCATAGCTGAAGCACATTTTGAACATTGTGGCAATGGGGTTTAAACCCCCATCATCACAGTGACCAAAATGTAAGTGTGGGGTCCATAGCTGAAGCACATTTTGAACATTGTGGCAATGGGGTCCATACCCCCATCATCACAGTGACCAAAATGTAAGTGTGGGGTCCATAGCTGAAGCACATTTTGAACATTGTGGCAATGGGGTCCAAACCCCCATCATCACAGTGACCAAAATGTAAGTGTGGGGTCCATAGCTGAAGCACATTTTGAACATTGTGGCAATGGGGTTTAAACCCCCATCATCACAGTGACCAAAATGTAAGTGTGGGGTCCATAGCTGAAGCACATTTTGAACATTGTGGCAATGGGGTCCAAACCCCCATCATCACAATGACCAAAATGTAAGTGTTGACAAAGAAAAAGCTGCAACTGCCAAACTGCATGGATGATTCCTGGTCACAGAACAACAAACACATCAGTGGCAAAGTAGTGCTTGTGTCCCATAGCAACATAGATTGGGGGAGGCAAACAGTGCAGTGCAAATAAGACATACCTTTGGCCATGTGCAGACAAACATCACCCATGGGGGCTGACACTCTCAACATTCATCAATGACACAATGACAGAAGTGACCATCAGAATGCAAACCCACATATTTGCACCAATGGGCACACAAATGCAGATACCCTGTGGAGACTGTAGATGTGAGGTGAACAGATACCATACCATGGCAGCAATGGGACACACAAACAATGATCATTGTGCTGACTGATGACCTAGGAGTCCCAGGGACAGCAGTGGAAACACACCAAACAACATACAGCCAATGGCACACTAAAGATATGCCAATGCAGTGGTGCAGATGCACAAACACAAACAGACAGACCCACACTGCACATCAAACACAACAGGTGAGGGGGGGGGGTACCAGTGTCCCCAGGCAACCACACAACACAAGAGGAGGCCTGAATACCAATTACACAGATGTGCATACAGTGCCACACAAAGGTAACTCATGGATCTAAATCCCCTATGTTGGCAATCAGGCATTGTCAGATGAGAGGGAGCACAAATCACACATGTCACACTAGCATGTAGGAACAGCAACTGACACAGCAAGACACAGAGACACCACAGCACTACCCCCAGGGCCCCCACAATGTGGTGACCCTGGGCTGCATTACAATCCCACTGTGATGACAAAGCTAGATGTCGTTCACACTGTGAACCACAGTCATGTGTCCTGAGCAACAAACTACCATCACACCTACACAAGCACAAATCAATCAGCACGGCCAGTAAGCCAAGGCCAACATGGAGGCAGGGGTCTAGCCGGGCAACAACTCTCATCTGCACACACTCAACACCACACACCTCGACCTCCAACAATGTGCAGCAGTGAAGCTCACATGCACTGGTGACATTGCACATGCACCCATGACAATCCCAGGGGTGGTGGTGGGAACCAAGGTGCAGAAACACATCACACATGGCCACTCAACAAGACTCCTGAATGTCTGACACACTGCACACTACGCTGTACATTGACATGACGGCAATACCACACCAACCAATGGAATCCCAGCCACAGTCACACACCAATGAAGAAGCCAAGGTCACCCACAAAGAACACACATAGACAACTACCAACATTGCAGCCCTGACCCTGAGGAGTGCCAGCAGTCACACACACAACGCGTCACAACCAATGAAAGCTAACACAAACCGGAAATCACATGACAGGTGTAAACAACAAGTGCCAAGGGGAATCCTGACTGTGACCCATCAGCGTCTGCCCACAAACTCAGCCCTGACAGCAAAAACACCTATGGGTGACACCCTGATGACCAGTAATGTGCCATGCACCCACATCACAGAGAACCCAGGGAGAAGACTTTGGGGGAACATAGGTCAACTCAGCAAGCATCACAAACAGGAACATCACTAGGGATCCCAGCATGCACAGCAAAATGGAAGTGAACACACAGACATGCTCATACAACACACACCTTGGGCGCAGGCGATGTCACAGGAGCACACACTGCCATGAGTGGACTCCACTCCTGTGTGAGGAAAGCTGTGCCATATGTCGCCTCAGTAGGGCTCCATCATGTCAGCAGAACACTTGGTCACACAGTCAACAATTAGCACCAAATGAAGGCTCCTGTCACATCAGCCTGGTCATGGGAGTGTCAACGAAATCATCAGGACAGATCCAACACACATGTATAGCAAGTTGCACTGACAACACAGATGAGTCCTTCCCCATTGATGCCCAAACCTGCATGTCCAGTGGAGATGGCCACACGGTCAGGGAAGTAGACTAATTGAACAATGGCAAGCACAACAGATGTGCAGGGGTGGAAGCCACAGATGTGACATTGCTAATGTAAGTAGGAAATCCCATTGCCAAATATTGAAAACATGACACCCTCAGATGCTGCTAAGGATGACATGGATACACCACAGGATAGGACACAGTCCCCCTGGACCACATGGGTTCCTGCACAGTAACACTACATATTCATGAGACCAAATATCACCATCACTGCAGCAAGGGCATGGTTAGCATCATCAACATCATGTACATCAGAAGCAAAAGCACTAGAGAACAGAAAGTTGCTTTATTCAGCATATGTGGGTTCAAAAGTTGGAGTCATGTAAAAAATAAACAAAGGCCAATGGCCAGTCCATCATGAAAGTCAAAACAGGGTGACAGTGGCAGATGTCACCCTACGCATGCCTGCACTGATGAAAACCAGGGACAATCCCCTCGGAGGGGCATACGGGGGGGCAGGCCAGGCACCGCAGGGACAGGATCAGGGCTCACCAGAAGGAGGCAGGGAAGGGGTGGTGGGTGCTGGAGAGCCACTGACAACTGCAGTGGAGGTGTCTGACATGGTGTGTGCCGGCACAACTGGGGGCATGACTTAGATGGTGTGGGCGCCGGCACGACTGCAGTGGACCGTGCAGATGGAGTGGACAGGTTCGCCACTGCAGTGCCCAAGTCAGACAGGGTGGTAGTGGCCTCCACTGCAGTGCCTACCTCCAGGGGAGGAGATTGGGGATCAGGTAAGGTGGGCAGGACAGAGGGGAGGACACCCTCACCACACCAGTGGCACAGACAAGCGCAGCGGGGGTGTGGCGCCGGAAGAGCAAGTGGCAGGGGGAGAAGGCTTGATCCTTTTGGGGATGGTGTATCTGTGGGTGGGGGAACCTGGGGCTGGGTGTGGTGGGGGCACCTGTGGAGTGGGGGCCTGAGGGATGGAGGAAGGAGACTTGGTGCCTGAGCTGCAGGGCGGCGGCGGGGTCTTGCTCTTCCGGGTCCGGGGGACTTGCGGGTGGGGGCGTCAGTCGGTCTGCGCCTGGGGAGGGTGTCTGGGGGCGAGGGCACTCCGCTCCGTGTGGGTGGGCTTCCTCTTCCCCTGAATGCTGTATCAGCTGGATCAGAGGGGAAGAGGCCGAGGTCACTGAGGAAGAGCCGCTGTGTCTTTGGGGTTGCAGGTGAGGCAAGGGAGGGGGCTTTGGAGGGAGAGGCAACTGAGGACTGCGCAGTTCTCGTGGATGCGTGTGTGTGTGCCTGGGCCCCATCCCCTGTGAGTGTGGTTTCAGTCCCCTGACTGTGCGTGCGTGTGCGTCTTGTTTGTGGCGTGTGTGTCTGTGTGCTGCTCGTGTCTGTGCTGGTGTGTGCCTGTGCCGGTGTGTGTGTGCTTGGGACAGGTAAGGTGCTGGGGAGTGTGGATGGGGCAGAGGCAGGAGGGGTGAGGGACTGTCGGAGGAGGGACACTGCTGCCGTCAGGGAGGAGTCCATGGACCTATTGCACCTCTGTAGGGCAGACATGCCCGATGAGATGCCCTCCATGAACGACACCAGCTGAGTCAACAGAGTGGTGTGGGCATGGAGGACACTCAACATCGCTGTCTGCCCTACATGGAGCTGGCGAAGGAGGTACACAGACTCCTCACTCAGGGCAGCAGGGGACACAGGGGCAGGGGGTGCGGTGCCTGGCCCGAAGGAGACACGCTCCCGAACATGGGAGCCTCCACGGACCTCGGAAATGGGAGCCGATGGGAGGGCGGTGGTGGTGGTGGTGGTGGCGGGGACAGCAACACTAGCTGGGGTGTGGTGGCTGCTGACACCCGCCTCCATAAGGGAGTCATCCTCCGAGCTGCTGTGGTCCTCAGCTGAGGTGGATGGTGCTGAGGACTCCTCGGTGTGGCTCCCCTCGCCCTCCGTGCCACTGGGTCCCTCCGACCACTCCTCGGCTGCTGACCCAGTCTGGCTCTGCGGCTCCTCCTGGTCCGTGGAGCTGTCCCCTCCTGTGGCCGTGGATGTATCTGCAATCAATAGGGAAACAGACAGACATCAGTCACCTGCACCGTACGCACACACCACAGTTAGTACAGCACATTACAGAGCAAGCCCTGGCATCCTTAGTTGAACATTGTTAAAAGTGCCCAAACAGAACAGGAGAAGCCAATTGTCAGTCTGATGGTCAACCATGGCACTCACATCCCACCTGGCCTTGCACCCATCTGTCTGGTGTCTGTTGGATGGCAATACCCCAGTGTGGACACATGCACCACCTACACAGTAGTTGGACAGTGCAGAGAACCCGGTTAAGCATTTGAACATGCACACATCATAACTCTTGCCACTGAGTCAGTACAGGTGTCCGGATGAAAGGGATGCCCAGAGTCAAATAGGAAATGCATGTGATGCATACCAGCGACAGACACCATGATGCACCCATGTCCTGATAGTCATTGCCACAATGGTGTGCATGTAGCACATGTCACTCCCCTGCAGGATCACTAATAGGAAGTCACATGCCATGGCACAGGCATGCCTGCTAAGTCATACATCACTGTCTCCTGTCACATGGGCAGGGCAGCCAGACAACAACACTCTGCACTGTGTCACAATAGTAGGTCATGGGGAATGCAAGTCCTGGAGCTGAACAAGTGCACATGTACATCCCCCACACACCATATCATCTGAACCCTATCTGTCCAGGTCATACCGATTGGACATATGGGAGACCTGTAACACAACCCTCTGAACCTGAGCACCTCACAATCTGCTGTGAATGGGAAACAGCTGCCTGAACTTCACATTCGCATACCCCAGTCTGCACGGTCAGGTGATCAAACACCTATGTGTCACACAAGTATCGTCTCCTATGGTCACATCTCCGGTGGCATGCTGAGCCCCAACCGAGAAACACCCCAGCAGTCCTGACAACGAAGCCACAGCACACTGAGACAGAGGCAGACACCTGAGGGGACAATTCACTAGGCACAACGTGTCAGCTGATACACGGGAGTGGGAGTACAGAGTGTATTGTATGGCCTGGAGTAGGCATGACTGTCCTGCCCCACATGAATGAGGGATGAGCCCTGGACAGTAGGCAGGTGGCTAAGTATGTGTGACACACGTAATATACACACTCCTGGGGCCCAAACATTGTTCCCACCCGCAGCATGGGTGTGTGCCAGATACCCCAGGCACATGTGGTGGATCAGCCCAGCAATTGGACCACATATCAAAGTAACACGCAGATTACATGTCAGAACACAGGCATTGTGTAAGCAATGGACCCACCCATGATGCCCACCACAGAGTCAGGGAAACAGATGCTGTCCCCCACCTTGAGTCAAGCAAACTGCAAGGACACAGTACCCAAGTGACACAATTCCCTGACTGTAAGGGCCACACCTGGGTATCAGATGAGGAGTGGGCAGTGCACAATAGAGGGACATGGGTCCTGGACCACATGACTGATGTACTGTGGAAGTTTAACCAGGCCAGAGGAGGGCACATAGCATGGCAGACATAGTTCACAATGCAATCATGGACTCACCCCTCCTTGCTGCTCTCTGGCCTTCAGCTGCCCATCCAGATCAGGGAAGACCACCGCCAGGATCCTTAGCATGTGGGGTGTCAGGGTCCGGTGTCCGCCCCTCCTGCGAGGAGGCGACAGCTCCAGCTGGACCCGTGCGATCCTCCGGGTCCAGCCCCTAAGGTCCTGCCACCTCTTCTGGCAGTTGCGGATCCGGCGCTTGTAGACCCCCACGGATCTCACTGCCCGGACGATGGTCAGCCATATCTGCTGCTTCTGGTGGGCATCAACCTGTGAGGATGACAAAGTGAGAATGCCATTACTACACATGCAACATATCCGTGCATTACACAGTTGGATATACATGTCTCAATCACAGGGGCACATGATGTACACAGGCAGTGCAACGATGGCCATGGACAGTATGCCAGCAGTTACTACATGGTATCATTGCCTGGGAAGTAAAAACTTGTTTAAATGCACTGTCACTGCACTATACCTGTCCAGTGCATGTAACTACACACTATGGGGGTGACAACTACTCAGTGAGCCTGCTAGCCAGTGGCGTGCAGACTGTTAGCCTTGCTAGTCAGACAACATGCACATTTAGGAAGGCAGTGGACAGAACACTCACCTGCTCCCCTGCTTTCCCATACAGCTTGCTGTACTGTGGAAGGAGGCTGTCCAGCAGGGTCTGGTTCTCCTCAGTGCTGAAGGCTGGGGCTCTCTCCACAGTACGTGCCATTGCAGGGTCCAGAGGGTGCAGATACAGCAGCAGTGGTGGTGGCAGATGTCGTCCTGGAGCATGTAGTGCAGGCAAGTGAGCTCTCAGGGGAACAGCCAGCATTATATGTGTGCTGCAGAGGCAGATACTGTCCCATGTGTCCAAAGTGATAGGTCCAAGTCGTTTGCATCTTCTGAATCTGGCCAATCCATGGAATTGCATCACTTACACACGCCCACAGCATCCTTCAAAAGTTCAACTTCATGACACCCATGAATTTGCAACATTGTTGTGGGTGACCAACTGAATTTACAGCATCAGACTCGTTCAAAATTTGAAAACGCGTCCGTTGCCAGGCCAGGCCATAGCCAATGGGTGCGCACCGATCGGTCCATTGCTGTTTGACGCGTACCCAGGATACAACGCGTACCCGCACACATTGAATGCAATGGGCCGGCCGGGCACACCGATCGGTCCATTGCTGTTCAAGGCGTACCCAGGATACAACGCGTACCCGCACACATTGAATGCAATGGGCCGGCCGGGCACACTGATCGGTCCATTGCTGTTCAAGGCGTACCCAGGATACAACGCGTACCCGCACACATTCAATCAATCAATCAATCACAGAATTTGTAAAGCGCACTACTTACCCGTGAGGGTCTCAAGGCGCTAGGGAAAAAAGAAAAGGGGGGGGGTGCTGCTACTGGTCGAACAACCAGGTCTTGAATAGCCTCCTGAAGGTCAACAGGTCTTGGGTCTGTCGTAGGCTTAGTGGAAGGGTGTTCCGGGTCTTGGCGGCGAGGTGGGAGAAGGATCTGCCGCCGGTGGTAGTTCTTCAAATGCGAGGGATGGTGGCGAGGGAGAGGTCGGCGGAGCGGAGTTGGCGGTTGGGGATGTAGAAGAGGAGTCGTCTGTTGAGGTAGGCTGGGCCAGTCTTGTGGAGTGCCTTGTGTGCGTGGATGAGGAGTTTGAAGGAGATTCTCCTGTCGACGGGGAGCCAGTGCAGGTTCCTCAGGTGGGGGGTGATGTGGCTGTGGCGTGGTACATCGAGGATCAGGCGTGCGGAGGCGTTTTGTATGCGTTGCAGCCGCTTGATGAGCTTGGCCGGGGCTCCCGCGTAGAGGGCGTTCCCATAGTCAAGTCTGCTACTGACGAGGGCCTGGGTGACTGTTCTTCTTGTATCTGTCGGGATCCACCTGTAGATCTTGCGAAGCATGCGGAGGGTGTTGAAGCAGGAGGATGAGACTGCGTTGACTTGCTTGTCCATGGAGAGCGTTGAGTCGAGGATGACTCCCAGGTTGCGTGCGTGGTCGGTGGGTGTCGGGGCTGCTCCCAGCGTCGTTGGCCACCAGGAGTCGTCCCAGGCTGAGGGGTTGGAGCCGAGGATGAGGACCTCTGTCTTCTCCGTGTTCAGTTTTAGTCGGCTGATCTTCATCCAATCGGCGACGGCCTTCATTCCTTCATGGAGGTTGGATTTGGCGGCGAGGGGTCCTTGGTGAGGGAGAGGATCAATTGAGTGTCGTCGGCGTAGGAGATTATGTTGAGGTCGTGTTGTCTGGCGATGCGTGCGAGCGGGGTCATGTAGATGTTGAACAGTGTTGGGCTGAGGGACGATCCCTGGGGTACGCCGCAGATGATCTCGGAGGCTTCGGATCGGAATGGTGGGAGGCGGACTCTCTGGGTTCTGCCGGCGAGGAAGGAGGTGGCCCATTCCAGGGCCTTGTCTCGGATCCCTGCGTTGTGGAGGCGTGTGCGTAGAGTGCGGTGGCAGACAGTGTCGAAGGCAGCGGAGAGGTCCAGCAGGATGAGGGCTGCGGTCTCACCATTGTCCAGCAGGATCCTGATGTCGTCGGTGGCGGCGATGAGGGCAGTCTCAGTGCTGTGGTTGCTGCGGAACCCCGATTGGGATGGGTCCAGGATGCTGTTTTCTTCGAGGTATCGGGTTAGCTGTTTGTTGACGATCTTCTCGATGACCTTGGCTGGGAACGGAAGCAGGGAGATGGGCCGGAAGTTCTTGAGGTCTCTCGGGTCCGCCTTGGGTTTTTGAGTAGGGCGTTGATCTCTGCGTGTTTCCAGCTCTCTGGGAAGGTCGCGGTCTCGAAGGAGAGATTGATGACGTTGCACAGGTGGGGTGCGATGGAGCTGCTGGCTTTGTTGAAGATGTGGTGCGGGAAAGGGTCTGACGGGGAGCCGGAGTGTATTGTGCTCATGGTCTTGATGGTGTCCTCGATGTTCACGCTGGCCCAGGATGGCAGGGGGTCGTGGTCGATGGTGTGCGGCGGGTCTGGTGCATCGATCTTAGTTGGGGCTGTCTGGGTGTTGAAGCTGTCGTGGATGTTGGCGATCTTGCGGTGAAAGAAGGTGGCGAGGGAGTCGCACAGGGGTTGCGACGGCGGGATGTCGTTGGTGTTGGAGCTGGGGTTGGAGAGTTCCTTCACTATGTTGAAAAGCTCCTTGCTGTTGTGTGCGTTGTTGTCGAGGCGGTCTTTGAAGGAGATTCTCTTGGCGGACCTGATGAGGTGGTGGTGGTTACGGATGGCGTCTTTGTGGGCTGTGTGGCTGTCCGGTGTCTTATCACTGTGCCATTTCTTCTCTAGTTTCCGGCAGGTACGCTTGGAAGCTTGGAGTTCTGAGGTGAACCAGCTGGCTCTTTTGGTGGTCTCACTGTAGGTGAGCTTTTTCAGCGGGGCGAGGGTGTTGGCACAGTCGTCCATCCATCGTCTGAGGTTGCAGGCAGCGACGTCGGTGTTGGATGGGTCGGAGGGAGGGCTGAGAGCGAGGTTGCCCGAAGTTCGTCTTCGGTGACTTTGCTCCAGCAGCGGCGTGGGATCTGTAGGGTGCGGTGGTGTGTGGTGGGTTTCTGGAAGGTGAAATGGATGCAGCGGTGGTCGGTCCAGAGGAGTTCCGTGGTGTGGCTGAAGGAGACGTGGGAGCTTGAGGAGAAGATGGGGTCAAGCGTGTGGCCGGCGGAATGGGTCGGTGTTGTGACGAGCTGGCTCAGACCGAGGTTGGCGAGGCTGTCGATCAGGGTGGTGGAGTTGCTGTCGTTGTTGTTCTACAGGTGAAAGTTCAGGTCTCCGAGGAGGATGTAGTCGGTAGAGGTCAGGGCGTGCGTGCTGATGAAGTCGGCGATGGAGTCGCTGAACTGGGGTCGGGGCCCAGGGGGTCTGTAGACAAGGATGCCTCTAAGGGTGGTGTTGGGGTCCGTGTGGATCTGGAAGTGCATGTGTTCGACGGTGCTGAGAGTGTCGTCGGTGCTGGTCGAGACCCTGATGGTGTTCTTGTGGACGATGGCGATTCCTCCTCCTACTGCGTTGATGCGGTCTCTGCGGGGGATCTTATAGCCGTCTGGGATGGCTATGGCGATGTCGGGGGCGGAGGAGTCGTTCATCCAGGTCTCAGTCAGGAAGGCGACGTCTGGTGATGATGTGTCGAGCAGGTCCCAGAGCTCGACGGCATGTTTGCGTGCGGAGCGGGTGTTCAGTAGGATGCACCGGAGGTGGTTGAGGTCCTTCTTGGCGGGCGCCTCGGTGGCTCTGAGGCTGGTGTAGCTGCAGTTCCGGCAGGTGAAGGGACCATGGGTGCGTTTCGGGGCAGCCTTGAAGCAGTTGTGCGTCCCATTGAATGCAATGGGCCGGCCGGGCACACCGATCGGTCCATTGCTGTTCAAGGCGTACCCAGGATACAACGCGTACCCACACACATTGAATGCAATGGGCCGGCCGGGCACACCGATCGGTCCATTGCTGTTCAAGGCGTACCCAGGATACAACGCGTACCCGCACACATTGAATGCAATGGGCCGGCCGGGCACACCGATCGGTCCATTGCTGTTCAAGGCATACCCAGGATACAACGCGTACCCGCACACATTGAATGCAATGGCCAATGTGTGCGCACCGATCGGTCCATTGCTGTCCAACGCGTATTGCGAATACAACGCGTACCAGCACACATTGAATGCAATGGCCAATGTGTGCGCACCGATCGGTCCATTGCTGTCCAACGCGTATTGCGAATACAACGCGTACCAGCACACATTGAATGCAATGGCCAATGTGTGCGCACCGATCGGTCCATTGCTGTCCAACGCGTATTGCGAATACAACGCGTACCAGCACACATTGAATGCAATGGCCAATGTGTGCGCACCGATCGGTCCATTGCTGTCCAACGCGTCCCTGTACAAGTCACTGGCATATGTCACCATGCCTGTCACAGGTGAACATATGCCAGCCACATATACTTCCCAGGGAGTGAGGGGCACACCTACAACACCACAGCCTGTCCAAACTGTATCCTAAGGCATGTAAGGCTGCATTACCTATTCCGTGTATGGGGGTGAACATGTTGTTCTGTGGGTGTCACTTGGGGGCAGCCACCCCCAGGCTGTGCACGTGTTCATGGGGACAGAATCCTTGGTGTTTCGTGTACATGACCACTGTGATGTGCAACTGTTCATATCTGAGCATGTGGCATGGTCACATTTCACGGTGGTGTATGTGTATGTCATGTCACATACCCCGTGAGTCCCATGTGGGACGGTATGTTTCACCCAGGGTGACCCATTGGCACAATAGTGATGGTCCTCCACAGTCTGTGTGCATGTTGTGTTTACAATGTCTCTGATTTCATGTGCACAATTGGAGACAGTCTCCACATCCACGTTGTTTGTGCATGGACTTTGATGTTGTGCGTGTGTGTGTCACAGACGTCCATGTCTGTCCTGCCGAGGCAACAGGGACCACTACCTGTGGGGGTCATGGTTGTTTTGCTGTGGTGTATACATGATACACCATGTCATGCCAGTGTCCATGTGGCAATACAGGGTCCCTGGGAATCTACCTGTCGTTGAGCTGTGATGCCTGGGGCACATCAGTCCTCACATGTCACTGTGGGGTGTGTTTGTAACGTGGCAGCAGGAGATGGGAACTGTGACACGGCCTCATGATATCCAATGGCACAACCTGGGACTTATTGATGCCACTTGTTGAACTGTGATGTTAGATGTTGGCCATGTATGTGCCATACATGTCCTTACGGAACTGCACACCTCATGTACTTGTGCCTCATAATGATGTAGCATGTGATATTGAGTGTGTTCAATGCCACATATGGGGGGTGACTGACAATCTTTCTTTCTTCATCTATGCACTGCAGGGCACCAGCTGTCCATAGACCATTCCCTGACCTGGCAACGATGGTGGAACGTGACAGCATCCGACGGTACCGCTTCACCAGGCAGCTGATTGAGGATTTGGCAGTGCGCTTGGCACCACATTTGCAACCTGGCCGGCCGTACCCTACAGCGCTGACCCCCAAGGTGAAGGTGATGGCAGCCCTACACTTCTTTGCCACCGGTACCTTTCAACACACTGTGGCGACTGCTGGTGGGATGTCACAGACCATGTTCAGCCGTGTGCTCCGCGATGTTTTGGAGGCTATGTTGATATACCTGAACCAGTACATCTATTTCCCTAGACTCCAACGACTCACTGACGTGAAGAGTGACTTCTATGCCCTGGGTAGGATGCCGCATGTCATTGGCTCCATTGATGGGACACATGTGGCTTTGGTACCACCACAGGCCCAAGAGCAGGCATACAGGAACCGCAAACACTACCACTCGGTCAATGCACTGGTGGTCTGTCTTGCAGATATGAGCATCTCACACGTGTGTGCCCGTTTCCCGGTTCTGCACACGATGCCTACGTGATGAGGAGTAGTCGCATCCCGAGGATGATGTCACAGATGCGGAACCAGCGTGCCTGGCTTGTTGGTGTGTACTGACTTTGTACCATTGTGTGTGTTCTGCAATGTAGTGTTCCACCCTCTTTTCCAACTCAGCTAATGTGCAATTGTCTGTATGTAGGTGACTCCGGATACCCCAACATGCCGTGGTTGCTGACGCCCCTCAGGAACCCTGTGACACCAGCCCAGATGCGCTACAATGAGGCACATGGTCGGACCAGGAGAGTGATTGAGCGGACATTTGGTCTCCTGAAGAGCCGCTTCCGCTGCCTGGACAAGACACGAGGGTCCCTCCCATATGCCCCAGCAAAGGTGTGCAAGATTGTCATCGTCTGCTGCATGCTACACAACCTGGCAGTGCGGAAGGAGTTGCCTCTCATCCTGGATGACGATGACCAACGTCCGCCACCTGTGGAGGATCCTGGCCTGGACCACGATGCCAGTGATGATGATGATGATGATGGTGATGTCCGCACACAGCTCATCACCAACTTCTTCAGCTGAATGTGAGTATCCAGAGATGTCATGTCAATGATGTGAGTTTGCATGATATGTGTTGGTGGTGCTCTGGTGCTGTTTGAGTGTGTCCATGGGCTACATGACTGTATGCGTGTAGCGATGTGTCCTTACAGGTAGTCTGTACTCCCCAACAGTGTTGACATGCTAACTTGGTTCTGGGTGGGTATCTTGTGACATGTATTGGGCATGAGTATTGCAGTTCTGTCCTGTTCTTCAGTGCTTTTGACTGTGTGTCATTTCTGTCCTTCACAGGGTACTTTCAGAGTCGTTTGGTCAACTGTGATCCCCGACACCGTGATTCGACTTCCAGGGTGGTAGCTGTCGTGTCCCTACAGGTGATGTGCGCCACACCCATGGACTTCCTTCCTTCTACACTTGTTGACTGTGTGCCCGCTGCCGGGTGGGATTACCTTGCATCTGTAGTGGTTACAACATGTTGCAAATGTGTAATAAACCTGTGCTTCACTTTGTGATGTGCGTTGTCTGTGGTCACACATCTGACAGACATTTGCTTACTGCACCAGTGGGCTAGTTAACACAGACTGTGAATAGGTGTTGGGTCTGTGCAATGCAAAGTATTTCCTGGCAACATCAGTGTAGGCGATGAGTCAGATGGCCCTGGTGTGTATGTGTTGTGTAGCCCTGGTGGTGTGTCTCCCTCATATGTGTCACGTCGCCATGACTCACATGCCGGTGTTGTACTTTCTGTAGCAGTTAGCATGCACAGTGTCATTTCACAGATCATCATCGCCACTTCAGAAACAACGTTGGAATCACAACAGAGGCAAGTATGGTGTATTGGTGAGTTTATTGACATACATGTGTGAGTATAGTGCACAGGATGGTGGGTGCTGTACATTGTGATTCTAATCCAAAGTTCCTAGATGATTTGGAAGTCCTGGTAGCAGAAATGTCCAGAGTAGAGTCCACAGTCATCTGATACATTGGTCCAACTTGAGCTCCCCATGTCATGTGGGAGAGTTGTGTTGCATTCGACAGGGTGAACAGTTTGGGCACAAAGGTGATTTTCCAGAACAGGTGTTGGCTTCCTGGGGGTTGTGCATGGCCATCAGCCTCTCAGTTGTCCTTCCTCGGACGACCCCTCTTCTTTGGGGGGACCCTCAAGTGCAGGCTGCTGCGGTGCAGGGGACTCTCCGCCAGAGTCATCCTGCCTCCCTGTGGCAGTTGCAGTTGTTTCAGCACCAGATGTTGTGGGCACACAGGGAGGTGTTGACTGGTTGCTGCTCATCTGGCGGAGGCATTGTAATATGTCCCTATGCAGCGCCGTCATCTCTTGCAGTGTGTCCCACTTGGACTCCACGCGGGACATGTGTGAGTCCAAGCGGGCATGATGGGCAGCCTGCTGCTGTTTAATGTCCCTGAGGAGCCCCACTATCTGGCTGAACTCTCCGGTGCTGGACTGGTATGCATCGGCTATGCGTGCCAGTTGTGGGTCATCATGCAGTCCAGACCCCTCTGCGAGCAGCGACCTATGTCTCCCACCCCTCCCACCACCCCTGGCGACACGTGCAGTACCTGAGGTGGCACGCACAGGTGACCCTGGGCCCCCTTGGGGGTTGTTGGTGGTGTTGGTGTCCATGGCCCCACGTTGGTCCAGGGTCCCTGTGCTGGTGGTGGTGGTGCTCCTTGGCCTGTCCATGTCGGCAGGGGTGGTATGTGTGTTGACAGTCATTGGAGGGGTGGGTGCAGGGGTGCAGCTGGTGGTCCTGCTGGTGCTGCATGATGACTTGCTCCGGAGGTGCCAGGTGGGTCTTCTTCATCCGAGGAGGGCAGAGGCTGTTCCACACCAGTGAGCTCCGTATCCTCTTGAGCCTGGGACGGGGACTCCTCAGCGTCTGCTGCTGTGTCCCCATCATCACCTGTTTTTGGGAGACACACACAATGTATGTTATGTTTCTGCAGGCATCAATGGTTGACACACCTGACAGTTGTGACTGTGCCTCTGGATGCGGGCCTGTACATTGCATTGTCCTAAGTTGTCACAGTCAGGGGTTGATATTGGTGTAGCACATTGTCCTGCATTATTTGGGCATTTCTATGTGAATGTTGGGGTGTGTACATGGTCTGCATTGGTTGTATTTGGTTGACATCCGGCCCTCCTTCCCACCCAGCCAGATATTCCACCATGGAACGTGCTTCCATTGCAGGGAGTGCAAGTTGTCTTTCAGGATGTCAGTCAGTGGTGTCCTGCTGTTGGTTGGTGCACAGTTGCCAGCAGGGCCTTGTGCTCCCCACAGCAGTTGCCAGTGTCAGCCATCTTGTCAGTTGTTTTCCACTCCCTGTGATGTGCGCATGGTTCAGGGTGGTGTTGATGGGACAGTTGTGGGGGTGACCAATATCTGTGACTACCACTCCCATCATGCTATTGCCTCCACCCCACTTCCCAGCATGCCCATACTTACTTGCTTTTGGGTGGACTTCACTGTGTGTGAGTGTGAGAGCAATGGCAAGATGGCTGACTGTGGTGTCCTGCTGTTGGTTGGTGGCCAGTTCCCAGCATGGCCTTGTGCTCCCCACAACAGAGCACCAGTGTCAGACATCTTTGATGGGGCTTTCCACTCTCTGTGGGGTGTGCATGCTTGAGTGTGAGCTTGCTGGGCCATGTGGGTAGGGGATGTTGAGCTGTGACTACCACTCCCATCATGCTATTGCCTCCACCCCACTTCCCAGCATGCCCATACTTACTTGCTTTTGGGTGGACTTCACTGTGTGTGAGTGTGAGAGCAATGGCAAGATGGCTGACAGTGGTGTCCTGCTGTTGGTTGGTGGCCAGTTCCCAGCATGGCCTTGTGCTCCCCACAACAGAGCACCAGTGTCACACATCTTTGATGGGGCTTTCCACTCTCTGTGGGGTGTGCATGCTTGAGTGTGAGCTTGCTGGGCCATGTGGGTGGGGGATGTTGAGCTGTGACTACCACTCCCATCATGCTATTGCCTCCACCCCACTTCCCAGCATGCCCATACTTACTTGCTTTTGGGTGGACTTCACTGTGTGGGAGTGTGAGAGCAATGGCAAGATGGCTGACAGTGGTGTCCTGCTGTTAGTTGGTGGCCAGTTCCCAGCATGGCTTTGTGCTCCCCACAACAGGGCACCAGTCAGACATCTTTGATGGGGCTTTCCACTCTCTGTGGGGTGTGCATGCTTGAGTGTGAGCTTGCTGGGCCATGTGGGTGGGGGATGTTGAGCTGTGACTACCACTCCCATCATGCTATTGCCTCCACCCCACTTCCCAGCATGCCCATACTTACTTGCTTTTGGGTGGACTTCATGTTGTGTGAGTGTGAGAGCAATGGCAAGATGGCTGACAGTGGTGTCCTGCTGTTAGTTGGTGGCCAGTTCCCAGCATGGCCTTGTGCTCCCCACAACAGGGCACCAGTGTCAGACATCTTTGATGGGGCTTTCCACTCTCTGTGGGGTGTGCATGCTTGAGTGTGAGCTTGCTGGGCCATGTGGGTGGGGGATGTTGAGCTGTGACTACCACTCCCATCATGCTATTGCCTCCACCCCACTTCCCAGCATGCCCATACTTACTTGCTTTTGGGTGGACTTCACTGTGTGGGAGTGTGAGAGCAATGGCAAGATGGCTGACAGTGGTGTCCTGCTGTTAGTTGGTGGCCAGTTCCCAGCATGGCCTTGTGCTCCCCACAACAGGGCACCAGTGTCAGACATCTTTGATGGGGCTTTCCACTCTCTGTGGGGTGTGCATGCTTGAGTGTGAGCTTGCTGGGCCATGTGGGTGGGGGATGTTGAGCTGTGACTACCACTCCCATCATGCTATTGCCTCCACCCCCCCCTTCCCAGCATGCCCATGCTTCCTTCCCTTTGACTCTGCTTCCCTGTGGGGTTGTGTGCCTGTGCTGACAAGATGGCTGACAGTGTTATCTTGGGGTTAGTTTTGCTACAAGTCCCATGTGTGTCCCTGTGCTTCACTCAGTATGACCCAGGGTTGTGGTTCTTTGTGGGATATTTGATTGGAGTGTGAGGCAATGCATTCTCCCAGGTGAGTTATGTGGAGTTTGTGTTAGGGGTGTGTGTGAGAAACGCTGCTGGTAACTATGGTCAGGGCTGTGAGTCCTCCTTCCCACCCAGCCAGATATCCCACCATGGAACGTGCTTCCATTGCAGGGAGTGCAAGTTGTCTTTCAGGATGTCAGTCAGTGGTGTCCTGCTGTTGGTTGGTGCACAGTTGCCAGCAGGGCCTTGTGCTCCCCACAGCAGTAGCCAGTGTCAGCCATCTTGTCAGTTGTTTTCCACTCCCTGTGATGTGCGCATGGTTCAGGGTGGTGTTGATGGGACAGTTGTGGGGGTGACCAATATCTGTGACTACCACTCCCATCATGCTATTGCCTCCACCCCACTTCCCAGCATGCCCATACTTACTTGCTTTTGGGTGGACTTCACTGTGTGTGAGTGTGAGAGCAATGGCAAGATGTCAGTCAGTGGTGTCCTGCTGTTGGTTGGTGCACAGTTGCCAGCAGGACCTTGTGCTCCCCACAGCAGTAGCCGGTGTCAGCCATCTTGTCAGTTGTTTTCCACTCCCTGTGATGTGAGCATGGTTCATGGTGGTGTTGATGTGCGCATTGTGAGGGTGGGCAATATCTGTGACTACGACTCCCATGATGCTATTGGCTACACTGACTTGCCCAGCATACACAGTATTCCTTCCTTTCAGTGGCCTTCACTGTGTGGTGGTGTTGTAGTGGTGGCTACATGTCTGGATGTGTTTGTTGGTTATATTTGTGCCACTGCCCAGCTGTAGTTGTAGTTGTGTTTGTACATGTGATGACACAGTTACATGTCACTATGAGATGGCATGTGTTGTGTTTATCTGACTGACATACACATTTTGGGATGGTTCTGTTCTGGTTGCTGTGTATTTGCTAAGGGTGCATGGTTTGACTCTCCCCTTGACAGTGATGTGTGTGTATTGTCGCACAATATTGTGTACATTTGTTGTGTACTCACCAGGCTCTGGGATGTTTTCTAGTCCATATACGCTCACTGATGGTAGGATGGCCCGCACCTTCTCCTCCCAGGGCCTGAGGTATACTGGCTTGGCAGGAGGGCCACTGCCGGTGTGTTGGCTCACGAGGTAGTCCTTCTTCAACAGCTCCCTGACCCTCCTGCGCACGTCATACCACCTGTTCTGGATGTCTATCTTTGTGCGCAAACATGGTGATTGTGCGTTCACCCTGTCGACGATCCTCTCCCACATCTTGGTTTTCTGCGACATGGGTGTCTGTTGGACCAGTGTACCAAACAGCTGTGGCTCTACCCTGAGGATCTCATCTACCAGGACTTCCAATTCACTATCTAGGAACTTATGATTCTTCTTTGGGGGCGATGGTGGTGATGGTGAGTGATGTGTGTGTTGGTGTGCAGGTGAAGGTGTGTGAGTGTGTGTTTTGCTGGGTGTATGTGAGGTTGCTATTTGTTGGGGTGCTGATGGTGTGTGGCTTGTGTGATGGATGAGCTGTGGGTGTGTGGTTGCTGTCTGTTGAGTGCTGGCAGGTAATTTGAATTTGCAAAGGATCATGGTAGGGATTTGTGTCCTTTATATGGGTGGAGTTGTGGGTGTGTCTTTGTTCCCTGCCCCCCCCTCAGTATTTATTGGCTTTGTAATTGCTTGTTTGGCCTTTTTTTGTGTGTTTTCCCTTTGTACTTTTTGTGCATGTAGGAGACGTTCTTGTGACGGAGTCGGACCCTGCAGTTGTCTCGTACGGGCTTCTCCGATTCGTTTACGCTGTGTTTGTGCTGTTTTCTATGCTGCGTACGCGTCGGTCGCGCTGTTTTGGGTTGCTTCGGCTCGCAGTTTTGTATGCGTGTCGTTCGTACGGCTTGTCCTCCGTGCGACTCGGTCGTGTTTTCCACGCGTTGCATCGTACTTGGCGGGTAGGAGATCGCGGGTACGTTTCGTTCGGGATTGTTCCGGGTGCGTGTCGGTCGGTTCGATTTGCGCGTTTTTCCGGCCGGATTGCTGTTTTCCGCGCGGCTCGGTCGTTTGGCTTGTGTTCCGTACGCGTCGGTCGGGTTTTGCACGCTTCTCATCGTACTTTGCGGGTCGGGCTGCACCGGTACGTGTCGGTCGGAATTAATTCCGGCTCCGAGTCGGTCGGTACGTTTTCCGGCCCAAATCGGAATCGACCCCTAAATGTTTAACCGATGAATAATATTGGAGTGTATTGAACATTGCAAAACCCAATAAAGTTTGTTCTAAAAAAATAAAATAAAAAAAAAAAGCTTACCGGGTTCCGTCTACATTGGATCCTACAAGCGTCCGTGATGTTTTCCATAGATTTGGTAGAAAAAGGCAGTCTCTGAACAGATCAAAGGCCAATTTCTGTCTAAATACCGCACTACTGAAGTGTTCCCTAAGGGCCAGGGCCATTTTGACAAGGGTAGAACAGGGGAATGGACAACTTGCCTGGCTTTCCCAAAACATATCCCGGATATCCCTTGACTCTGACAAAATGTAGTGATTCAGGTTAGATGTGTATTGATTAACAAGACAGTTCGAAAATAATTTGTAAATAAGGCGCATGGTTGTCCTTAACAATATTGGTAATAACAGAAATGTTTTAGCAGCATATTTACCTAGTGTTCAATTCCCTGGCCAATCAAAATACCACTGAGCTCTCTCTCTCACACACACACACACATACACACACCCAGTATGAATGTCACGAGTGTGGAGATTGTGTCTACACATACGCGCGTGCATAGATGTAAACTCACACGCACAGATAGCATCCTCATATGTGCATTATTACTATGAGCGGCACAACTCTTTCTCCATAGACTAAAAACATAAAACTGCACATCAGTCAGTACGTTTCACAGTAAACGATATAACATATATAAGACGTGAATCCGACAGCCTCCTAAAGTACTGTTCCCAACATCATCACATACAACACAAAGGCCCTTGTTCATGATGTGCGCAGGTGAGTCACGTACGGCCAAGAAATCAACATCTGCCTCCCTCAGAGAAAGCAGCTACATTGTGCCTTTAAAACTGAACAACTGCACAGCTCAGTGCACTGCCCACTAGCGAATGTGCAGACGTCCTGCACTTGTGCAAATCGAGTTTACGCCATTGACTGAAATGTTATACACTTGGATTGGTCCTTTTGTGCACCAGTGTTCTGTAGTGAAAGAAACATCAAAATGTATAGTTATGCACAAAACCACGTCAAGGGGTGTTTACCTCTAATGTGCACAGGGAACCAAGGCGCTGATTGTGTGTAGGTTAAAGCATGTGCGTCCCAGTGCCTAAGAATGCAGCGAGATTCTAAAGAAGCAACGACATGCGAGGAAGCGGGCTCAGGAAGGCTGGTGAAAGCAGCTATTTGTAAACTACAAATCCCATGAGAAAATGCGTTGAAACTACACGTGCACGTCATGTTACAGCTCAGGACTGGAGCTGAAGAGGCAATACTATGCTGCATCCTTAGAGATGCACAAAGGGGCTACACCGAGAAGGCGCATTAGATATGGACTGGGGTCATATGGACTTGAGGCAGACATCTTTTGGGGAGCAAGATCGGTAAATAGCATAACCTCGCCAAAATACTACAAATATGCTCACCTGAGTAGCTAGTGTACGTTGTGTCTATCAAAAGAGAAATAGTACGTTGTCCCTCTGTAATATGTGTAAGGCTGGTTATGAGAAAACAAACGAGAAACGAGAAAACAAAAGCAAACGAGAAAACATCCTCAGCTAAAGTGCCCTACAGTCTTAATCAAACCAAACAAAAGTGCCCGTCTGCTATCTTACCTCCTGTTCATAAACTGGCAGCATCGTCTGTTAATGTGAAATAGTAATGCTGCACATTGCCGGTCTCCCTTTATATATGCTTTGATCATGATTGTTCTTAATTAGTTCCACCAGAACATAATCGCGGTGCCAGAGTTACATGGAAAGCCAGAACCGGATTGATTCTTCCGCTCCACCGATTCTCACTTCCTATTTGCTTTCTACAAAATAGAAGGATTTATTGCTAAACACAACAAAAGAGCCTAAATACTGCTGGAAAAATAACCAGTGCATCCTAGCTTGCAGAGGCTGCCCCCAAAGGGGGCCTCGAGGGCCGGCGCCATAACTGACGCCGAGCCCCCGGAAAGAACTGGTTTTTGGCGCGCTTGGGCGCCCAGAAGCGGGAGAAACACCTGCGCCCCCCGCGGCAGCCACCAGATAGGCGCCTGCCCCCCCGGCCAATGGGGGCGCGAGCGGGGTACGAACCCCCCAATGGGGGGAAACCTGCCAGCAAGGCGGGAAAGTCTCGGGGGGGATAAAAAGCGCCGCTCCCCCAGGTAAGCTCCTATCTTCGTGGAGCGGGGGAGCAGAGTCGGCGCTACACAAATTTTGTCCCACCCACCCACACCTAAGGACCAGCAATGTCGCAGTGCTGGGAAGCAGGCAAAGCGTTGGCGGAGAGCTACGGGGACAATGGTTGGTACGGAGGCACACCGGAGGGCGGTGTGCCGGAATAGGACCACTCACCTTGGGATGCCTTACGGTTGGGTGAGTTGGCCTAAGGGCGGTGTGTAGGACCACTCACTTTGGGATGCCTCACGGCTGGGTGAGTTGGCCTACCAAAAGGGGGTAGCGAACGGAGACGGCGCTCGCAGCCCAGCCCCCGCCGGATGGCAGGGCACAAAAGAGTCTACAAGGTAGCGAGTTGTGGCCTAACTCCGGGACAGAAGCTACCCCCCGCGCAAAGGGAGCGCAAATCCAACCAAACAAAGAAACGACCCGGAAGGGACAAGAAACAAGACAAAGCCTGCAAATGAGCTAACCAACGAACTGTCAGTCTAATTTCTATTTGGCGATGTACACATGATTTATGGCAGAGATGATGTATGACAAATACATATGATTTATGACGCAAATATGACAGTTCACCAATAATGATTTATGACCAGGGGCATGCAAATTATGACTAGTATATACATGTATTCCTAATAAAACTGCGGCCAACAAATGACCACTACAAGACACGATTGAATGTTGGCTTATTCATTCTAAGGAATACTGAGGGGGAAGGTGGCATGTACTCTGGAGTGGGCACAGTGCGGGGGTTATAATAAATGGTCAAAATAACCAGTACTTAAAAGGACAAAATCATACATGTCAAAAGGTATAGAGCACTGCGGGATCGAACCCGTGGTCTTTAACATGAAAATCCATCCTCTAGCTAGGTGTGCCAAGACTTATGCTAAGTTTATCAAGTGTAAATCCCCATAAAGCAGAAAAAGAAACAAGATTTTCATTGTAGGATATAATTGAATAGAAAGCTTGTGTTTTATCGATGTATTTCTTACCTAAGCTGGAAAAATCTCGTCTCTTTAGGTAAAGGGCACGGTAATCCTAAAGCAATGTGTTAGCAATAATATATAAACCCTTAAAGGCTGGTGTGCCTCTAAGCATGCAGCCCGATACCACTGGGAAAGAGAAACAAATTGTGTAACATTCCGTTTGTAACGCAGTTCTTTTAAATCAAAAAGATGGGGCTCACAGTTCTTAACATGCTGTTCGTGGATTCTAACTAAACGTAACCACAGAGAGTTGCACTTGAAACTTGCAGAACAAGCCCACTGAGCTCTGGGAGGGAGCGTGGAGAAAGAGTCGATGTCCAAACTCTTTGCTGCTGACAACACAAGGATAGAAATGACACAAGACGTGTGTTGAGAAGACACGCCTTACTAGAATAACGCAGCTCGGATCCTCACGGTGCTGCTCTGACCGGGAACACTTTACAGCCAGCGCTCATTTTTGGGTGTGTCTGGTATTTATGGGAATAAAGCGTCGCCTGCAACAGCGATGTCAATGGCTCACAACAAGGCGTACATTTGCAAGACGAGATGCACGCATTAACAAGCTGTCGGCATTGCGCAAAGGCAGCCGCTTGTTTAGATTTGCATCGCGCTTTCACTTTACAATAGCTGCCGCCCCACACAGCACTCGCGGGGTGGGGCGGCAGCTATTGTAAAGTGAAAGCGCGATGCAAAAATAAACACACGCCGTCTTTGCCAAAGCCCCTAATGAAAACAAAGTGCTTACAGACTAAATGAAGGAGACCGTGTAACGCTGCAAGTAAAAGATCCAGTCCTGATGGGCGGCCACAAAAGGAGACAGGGCGGTAACAAGGAGGGACTAAGAAGCCTCATTATCAATCGGAAGCCAGCGTTTACCATGGACTATGATGCCAGACAATGAAAAATATGGGCAGGGCTTCCACACCACTTCTAAAACATACCCTAATACAATATGCCTCGCAGAGCGAGCAGCGCATGCGCTGCAACGCTAGGCTCGACCTAAAAAAGGTCACAGTTTCACTGCATACATAGTAAAAGGGACACCCCCCAACCCCTCCAACTGTGAGGACACTTGGCCACCCGCAACACTCTTCCTCCCCGTTGTCACTCAGAGTTCTCCAGACAGTGATCGCGGGCCCCACATCCATGGTGTCCTGGCCGGTTACCCAGTCCCTCTTTCTCATTGTCCTCTCGAGGAACTTTCTCCAAATCCAGGTTCTATCATGGTGTTAATGCACACTTTTATCACTATGCATTATTATCATGGGATGTATTTTTATACACAGTGATGTTACCTTGGAAAAAAACTGCAATAGTAGTCTAAGATTCTGGCTGCACCAACAGCATCTCCTACGACCTCAAATAGACAAAGTTATGGCATTACATGCTTGTAAAGTGTTACTCGTTGGTTTACCGAATGCCCAAATGGTGCACGTAACATCATTGCCTTTCAAACCCAAAAGTAAATTTTTGCTTTCCATCAGGGAGATATTGGCATTTACCTCTGTAGGGAATGTAGCTGTTTCTTAAACACGTTACAGAATTTAATCGAGAGATTGTTATTTTTAGGTGTAGCTTGAAAGAACCTTAACTCGCTAGATGATCAGATGAACCTAGAACAACCTTACAAGGACTGATACTCCGTGAAGTATAGCAGACTTTTTATTGGTGCATTTTATTATGGTTTTCTTATTGGCAGGGTTGAATGAGGAGCTGTGTGTGCATCCACTAAACAGAAGTCTGTGTCCTGCGCTCTAACCGTGATAGGGTGACGTACAGTATTGATAGCAATACAGATGTCATGTTTGCTATTGTCCATAGAGCACAGAATGGCAATAACACTGAAGATACTGGGGCCCAGATCTACTAAGAGTTTGCACTGGGGTTGTGTTACTTTTTTTACACAAACCTGTCGCAAAGTATTGTGTTGGCATTTACAATCTAACACAGAATGCGATTTGCATTGGATTGCAACCAAAAGTAATGCAAAGCTGAGCACTGAGCTTCCTTCCATTACTTTGCTTCAAGGGGGTGTTCCATGGGTGTTGCATGGGCGTTCCCATGCAACCACCTATGAGCTCTGATGCAAATCCCTATCTACAAAGAACTGTAGGCAGGGATTTGAACCAGAATCCTGAATCTCCCTGACTGAGGTGTAACAAGGAGAAATATTTTCATTTCTCCTTGTGTGTCCCTCTTTGCATGTGTGCTGTATCTACAGCACCCATACAAAGAGCGAAATGCCTTAAAGCAGAGTTTTTGTACATGAAGGGACACCTTAAGGCACAAACAACTATGCTTACCACATTGCAGATGCCCTTCCACTATGGCGCAAGGTTGTCTGCGCTGGCACATGGCAGCTTAACGCGAGCCTGTGCAGGAAGAGAGAAGAATAGTGCCACATCTTACCAGATATGGCGCTGTTCTGCTCTCTCCTGTTCTTGCAGCACACCGCAGCAACTTTACTTGCTGTGCTGCTTGATTTCTTTGTAAATCTGGGCCTCAGAGTGGAATTGACGACAGAGTGGTGCAAAGATGGGCAGAGGTGAGACTGCTGGGCTCCATTGATCCTCCAGATCTCAACAACAGCACAGTCCAGTATGTCATATGGAGTGTGTGTAGTAACTATGGTAAAGATGAAAGATGGGTGAGCACGTGGGCATTGTGCTGCTGCCCCCGCTCCTGTGGCAGACAATTTGATAAACAGCCCAAACCATTAACTCTCCTTGCATGGCCATGGCTGGGCTTGATTAGCCAAGCTAACCTCATCCAACAATAGCCAAGGACCGCCAATGCAAGCTACTCAATGCTGGCCTTATTCACTGCAAATGGAGAATTTCAACCAAGAGGTGTACAGCCTCCAGGCAAACTTTAAAATCATTTAAATAAATGCTGACACTAACAGCAGTGTTAACTAGTCGCACGTTGTGCGTAATCCCATCTTTCTAATGTGTTCTCTCTGTCGTTTGCTCTGGACATCTGTTACTTTGATCTCTACAATTGCTGTAGCCTTCTAATTCGGCTTGGTCACATGAGATCTGTTGAGAGGTACCTGCTTTTAATTCTCTAACATGCCATATATCTTCCACTTATGTAAGTTAGCTGTCTCTGCACAATTGGATACAATATATATGTATGGGAAGTGGTAGTGAAGGGCAGATTGACCTGGCTGCTTCCAAAACTGCAATGTGTATTTTTTAAACTGCATAGTTTCCTGACAGGCTATTCAGCAAAACGTATGTTCTCCACTGTGAAATGTAATGTGATTTATAACTTTTGTTTGAAACCATAAGTGCGGAATAAAGGTAGCCTGAATAATGTACGTTGAAATCAGGAAACCTTAAAATCAGTTATGCATGGTCTTTCAAAAGAGAAAGAGCGAAAGAGAAAAAGAGAAAGAGCAGGAGGAAGAGGAAAAGAAATGACCGTAATTTATATATAAGCATAGGAGGGCAATGTCTCACAACCTGAAGCAACAGAGGGGACTGTGTGTAAACAGAGGGGACTGTTGTTTAAAGTGTCATTCATCATGTAGATGTACACCTAGTTCTTCATCCAAGTTGTGCCCACCCAGACTTTTTGACTCGAGGTCCAGAATGTATTTGGATTCCCTCTTTCTGAATTTCAGCACCCTTTTGCCTCCCCTAGGATCTGGAAGGACTTGTTTGATAGCAAAATATCTGAGAAGAAAGCTGTTAGAAAAATGGCAGTCCTGGAAATGTCTGGCTACCGGGTAGTGGGGGTCCCTGTTGTTGATTATCCTCATGTGATCTAAAATTATTTTCTTTACCATCTGGGTGGCACTGCCCACATACCTAAGGTTGCATGGGCACTCTAGGATCTATATAACAAAGAGGCAACTGCATGTGAGAAATTGTGTGATCTTTCTATTGGTTTTGCCTTTCGGTGTAGTGTATTCTTTTTTCATATAGCTACTGAGGCAGGCTTTACAGTGGCCACAGGGTAGAAGCCTTGAAGATTGTGTTCCTTAGTCTGTTTGGTCACTGTTATATCCCTGTGAACTAGAATATTTCTAAGGCAACGTCCTTCCCTGTATGTTATCTTGGCTCTATCTTGGATGGTGTGTCCTATGATAGGGTCATTGGCAAGAATATCCCAGTTCTTAGTCAGGATTTTCTGTATAGCATGAGAGTTGTAATTGTAGGTAAGGATGATTCTAGTCTCTTTCTCACTCGTTTCATTACTTTCCACAAGGGGGTCAGTCAGAGTAGTAGCTCTGGTCACTCTGCTGGCTTTATCCATAGCCTTCTTGAGGACCCATAAGGGGTATCCTCGCTCAACAAATCTGGAAATCTTAGGGGCAGATTTACGAGCCCCTTGCGCCACTTTTGTGCCGCCGTTGCGTCACTTATGTGACGCAGCGGCGACGCAAAACGTGCGCCACCTTGCGCAATATTTACAACGTGACGCATCTAGGGAGATGCGTCACGTTGTAAACCCCTGCGCCACATGAAACCTGCGTCAGGTTTCATGTGGGCGTTCCGGTGCAGGGTGGGCGTTCCCTCGCAGGTACGCTCGTAAAGTGACGCAGTGAAATCTACAAGATTTCACTGAGTCACTTTACGCTCCATGCTGCGTCAAAACCCTGCGCCTGCTTGAAGCAGGCGTAAGGATTGACGCAGCATGTTAGGCATAAGGCACCCCCAAGCCTTGCTGGAGTCGTGTCGCGCTTGTGACGCGACTCCAGCAATGCGCCGCCTTTCCGTCAGGGGATGCGACACGCATCTGCCCATCCGTGCGCCACGGCGCGCCACATTGTAAATGCGGCGCATTGGCGGTGGCGCAAGGGCAAACTTGCGTGACGCATCTTCCCTGGCGCATCCCTGCTGATTTGCAGGGATGCGCCAGGGAACGTAAATATGCCCCTTAGTGTTTTGTTCAGCCAGGAAAGACTCCTCTGTATTGCAGTTCCGCTTGGCCCTCAGCAGCTCCCCTTGGAGGCCTTAAACTAAAGGAAATGTTAAGTTGACATTCTTGGGTTATAAGCCAATAAAGCAGGGGCTGAGTAAGGGCATTCCACCATGTGCCCCTTTGGCTGCTTTCAAATTCAAAACTGGTACATTCAATGTTACATGTTTTTGTTATGTGTTTTTATGTTGTGTACATTAATTCATAGTATTTTCAATGCGTTGATGTTTATTTGATATGGAATATGTAATGTATGATTTTGAATTCTGTTACATGAAGATGTTTCTCCTCTGTCACTGACAGTTGTATGTGGAATGGATAATTTTTGATGTACAATGTGAAAATTAAAGTGTGATCACAATATTTAAATTGTGTGATCACAAACCGAAATCATTGTGTTGTCAAAACAAAGTCAGCACTTGTGCTTGTTTGTTCCTTCAACTTTCTAAAAGTGGCATTTTCAGAATTGTGACTTAAAATCCAACTTTACCATTAAAGAAGGTTTTAAATTACAATTCTTTAGACACCAAGCTCAACATTCCAACTTCATTCCAATTGAAAGTTAGCACTGAAAGCTTTGCCTACCAATTGGTTGAGGTAAAGAGAATAATCCTGAAAGGACGAGGAAACGGGGCACCAGGACCAAATGGCATCCCTCAAGTAATCTTCAAACTTGCACCCGATTTTTGGAGTAGGAGATTAAAGAATCTGTTCGAAGAAGTTGAGATTATAAAGCAAATTCCGTTGAGCTGGCAAGGATCAATGATCTCACCGATCTAAGAAGGTGGTGATAGAACAAGCCCGTCAAATTACAGGTTAATCGTACTACTGGATGTAGACGCAAAGTACTACGCTTCGGTGATACTGGAAGATCTGATTACCTAGTCAAACAAGTTCAAACTGATACCGGTCAACCCCCCTCTTCCCCCAGCGCCTTGAGACCCTCGCGGGTATGTAGTGCGCTTTATAAGTGACATGATTGATTGATTGATTGATTGATTGAGACAGGTTTCAGAAAAGGAATCGGGACAATTACAAACATTTTATGACTTTCGTTGATTGTCGACAAATATAAACGGAGGAAACAACAGCTGACCCCCGTTTTATCGACCTTAAGGCGGCATTTGACAGCGTGGATCGTCACATCCTATGGGAAAAGCTACAAGCCTGGAACATTCCTGAGAAAATACTTAGAGAAATATTGCTCCTTTACTCCAACACATGGATGAGAGTAAAGTTGGGAGACGGTTCAAGATTATCAAGAAAGGTGACCACCACAAAAGGGCTGAAACGAGGGTGCGTGCTGGCACCGCACTTTTTTAATCTTTTTATGGCGGACCTGGCACACAAGCTCATTAAGATCAACTCCCACCCACCTCAAATCAAATCAAATCAAATCAAATCAAATCAAATCAGGGACATTTGTAGAGCGCTCGCATCACTCGGAAGTCTCATGGCGCTTGCAGACGGCTCTGATGGAGATGATAGATCAGTTGTCAAATAGCCATGACTTCAGCCTCTTACGAAAGGAGTTGTGATCGGAGATGGAACGTAAGTGGGAGGGAATTTTGTTCCATGATGCTGGGCGAGAAAGGAGAAAGACCTGCCTCCTTTTCTGGCAGTGCGGATTCTGAGAGGGGTAAGCAAAAATTTGTTACTGGATCTGAGCATCCTACGTGGTTGGTACCAACATAGTTTCTTGGACCAGTATCTCGGGCCTTTTCCATACATGTGCTTGTGGGTCAGACAAAGGATCTTGAAGAGAATTCGTTTTCTCACTGGAAGCCAGTGTAGGGATCTCAAGCAGGGTGCGGAGGAAGATCTGGGCGGAAGATCCAGGACCAGCCTTGCCGCGGTATTCTGCAAAATTTGTAGTCTGTCTAAAAGGTTTTCATTAATTGAGAACAATAGGGCGTTTCCATAGTCCATTCGATTTATTATTAGTCCCTGGACTAATGGTTTCCTAGCCTCAGTCGGAATCCATTTGAAAACCTTTCGCAGACTGCGCATCACTCCGAAACAGGTGCCGATGATGTGGTTAATCTGGCTTTTCATGGACAATTGATTGTCCATGTAGAAACCTAAGTTTCGTACCGTCAGTTTAGGGGTTGGACAAGGGCCAAGGTGAGGTGGCCACCAGTCGTGGGACCAGTGCTCCTGAGCCTTACCGAAGAGCATAATCTCCGACTTGCCTCCATTCAGTTGTAGGTGGTTGGAGCTCAACCACCTGTCAATGTGGGACAGGCATTTTTTGAAACGCTGCTTTGTTTCGGTGGGGTCTGGGCCAATAGTGATCAGAATCTGCGTGTCATCTGCATAAGATATGACATCAAAACCGTAAGATCTGATCACCTTGGCCAGTGGCGTCATGTACAGGTTAAAAGGGTCGGGCTCAAAATAGAGCCCTGTGGCACTCCCATCTTAACTGGTCTCTCACATGAGATGTTATTACCCATTTGGACTGTTGTTACCCGGTCAGCTAGGTAGCTCTTAAACCACTTGAGGGCATTGCCTCTGACACCTACCTCCCAAAGCCGATGTTCCAGAATGCTATGGGAGATGGTGTCAAAGGCGGCGGACAGGTCGAGCAGGACGAGAATGGCCGACTGGTGTTTGTCCAAGGCCAGCCTGATGTTATCTGTTACCTCGACCAATGCTGTCTCTGTGCTGTGCGCCGTCCTAAAACAGGACTGTGAGGGATCGAGCAGTCACTGGCTCTCGAGATGGTCAACGAGCTGTTGGCTAATGAGAGATTCTAACATTTTCCCAAAGTATGGAAGTAGAGAGATTGGACGGTAGTTTAGGAGCAGTTTTGGGTCGGCAGTGTTTTTTTTTAGGATGGGTCTTACCCTAGCTGCCTTCCACATTTTAGGAAAGTCCGCCTCCGAGAGTGATTTATTAAATAGCCCTGTGAGACTTTCCAGTAGTACCGGAGCAATTGTGGGAAAATTGTTTGGAGGTACAGAGTCGGTGGGAGAACCTGATTTTATCTTCTGCATAACAGTAGTGACTGCCTTAATGTCGAACTTGATAAATTCGTCCAGGATGTGTGAGGGGTCAGAGGACAAGCTGGGCACATCTTCAGAGTAGGTGTTGTTATGTTGCGATGGGAAAGAATGATGAATGGCCATGATTTTATCTTCAAAGAATTTGGAAAGAGAGTCAGTCCAGGCTTGAGAGTTGGGGATCGATGTTTGGTTGGTGGAAGTTGTAAATTCTTTCAGGATATGATAAAGTTCTTTACAAGAATTTTCTGCCTGATTTATCCTGTTTAGGAGAAATCATTTTTTTGCCAGTTTGATATCAGTCATATAGCCATGATGGATGTTTTTATATATTTCACGGTCAACCGTGTTTTTACTTTTGCGCCATTTTCGCTCCGCGGTTCTACCTAGACGCTTTGTAGTTTTTAATTGGTCTGTGAACCAGGGAGCAGTCCTGGACTTGATTTTAACCTGGGTAAGGGGGTAATTTTGTCCAGCGCAATCAAAATGGCTTTATCAAAGTCATGTGCCGCTTGATTTACACTAGCTTCTAGTCCTGGATGGTTTAGGCAGAAATATTTTGAGAAGAGAGGCAGAGTGACTTTGCGCCATGATCTTCGCAGTATTGATGCGTTTTTGTGATCGTTTTTGGTCATTTTAGTAGAGACGACAAATTTTAATAAATGATGGTCTGACCATAGTAGTGGAGCAGGGGGTTCAACTGTAATTCCTGAGAAATTTGTAAAGAGAAGGTCGAGTGTGTGACCAGCGCTATGGGTAGGACCTGTGACCAGCTGAGCGAGTCCGAGAGTGCTCATGTTTGTGATCAGCTGGTCGGTATCCGGGTTTGATAGAATCTCAGCATGATAATTGAAGTTTCCAATTAGGAAAAAATTATCAGAGGCCAATACATGCGGCGCAAGGGTCTCTAACAGTTTATCGGAGAAATCACCTTTGGGACCAGGGGGACGATAGATTAGGGCCCCTCTCCAGGTACCACTAGATAGGCCTTCAATTTTAAAGATACATAGTTCTGTGTGGTCTGGAGATAATGGTTTCTAAGGCCGTGATATTCAAGTCCTCAATGGAGGCTATTAGTAGACCTCCTCCTCTTTTCTCCTTCCTGTACATTCTAATTACTTTGTACTGAGGGAGGGAAGGCGATGTGCACATCAGGGAGGCGTGTTCATGCAGCCAAGTTTCCGTGACAAAACAAATGTCCGGGGCTGCCAGATCCAAGAGGCTCCATATCTCTACTGAGTGTTTTGAGACAGAGCGTGCATTAAAATAGATGGCGCTGAGTTGTTTGGGAATACTAGGTTGGTTAAGGCCATGGGTGTTGGGACTTTATTTAAATTGGTGGGTCCCGGTAGGCGGGAGATGTCTGGATGTCTGAATAGTTCCTCTGCTAATATGTCATTGGATCCTAAATGGGGTTTATTTAAATCTTTTAATTCGATGTTTGAATATTTTAAGATTGCCATGATACCTCTATCCGTGGAATTTCCTTGGGCAGGTTGTCGATGGGAGGGAAGAACAGAGCAGGGGTCCTGGCCTCTGGCGTCGGTCAGGCGCGGACGGGCGCAGACGGGCTTGCCTTTGGGCACTTCATCAGTATCGCACCTATCATATGCGGACGATGTAGTCCTGTTGAGCCTAACCAAGATCGGCCTCCGTAGGTCACTACAGGTATGCTGGAATATATAATAGACAATAAGCTGGAAATAAATACATCGAAAAGCAAGACAATGCTAATTAGCAGCGACCCAACGACTAAACAGAACTTACAACTAGAGGGCAACCAGCTAGAGGAAGTCTCTAACTATAAGTACCTGGGTTTTTATATAGACAACAGGCTGAACCATCAAGAACAAAAAGCATATATGCATCAGAGAACAAATGCCCTATCATTTGCCTTCAGGACCCTAGCAAAAAAACTGAAGGGGCCATCGTATAAACCCTTGTTAGCAGTAGTAACTGCCAAAATGCTACCAACGTTAACATATGGCAGTATTGCGCTACATGGGAAAGATTCCGACCTTCTAAACAAACTGCAAGTTTCAACATATAAAAGGGTCTTTCAGGTACCCCGATCTGCGTCTCCAGCCCAGGTGAGACTAGAATTTGGCGTAAATAATGAAACACTAGTGAGGATGTACGCAACTATTAAGCAATGGTACAGACTGAAATAAAACATAGCAGATTCAGAATTGATTAAAGCTCTGTGGGCAGGAACTAGAGAAGGAAAAAACTCCCCTACAACCAATATTTACAAAAAGCATTATTGGCAACTTGTACAGGTGAGCTCTGGAACACCAACCTGTCCTATCTATCCTTCAAATAAGCCATAAACAAAGCTGCAAAATTCCACTCTTTGTTAATGGACAAAAACATCTTCAGCAAGAGAAAGCACGCCTGGATGGTCATCAACAATTATAAGACCCTCGTCCCATCACCATATCTAAATATCACATTCTCGGTCTATCAAAAGCAACAACTGATGGCCCTGGCCTTTAGCAAATTACCCTCCATAGCAGACCAGCCAACATGGGTCCACAAAGGGCCGAAAGAATGCCGATTATGCGGCAGCGACAAAGAGGACACTTCATCCACTTAGTCTGTGTCTGTCCCAAACTTTTAAAAGCACGAGTCACTTTCTTAAGGAATGCAATGAACACCAGAAGAATAAGGACCTGTAGATCTGCTATTACAGCTGGGTTGGCTCCGACTGACACCTTAATGAACTGTCAACTGATAAAGTTCCTTACCTCACACGAGCGGGCATTAAAAATTGAACATCTAGCCATGGCCCAGTAATGCTGGAAAAAGGTTGGCCGGAACTTGAGAGAGATCATCTGCCAATTTAGAACTATGTCTGTAATGTATCCTTTTAATTTTACAGTGGAACATGGACTAACTAATGCTTAGGTCCCAGTAATTGTTTACTACACAATCTTGTATATACTTGAATATTATTAATTGATATCAAAAGGTTTTAATGGTTTTAAGGAAAATAACAAACTTATTATTGTCGAACCTTTTTATATAGGGGACAAATTGTGACGGTTTTAATGAACTAAAACAATTAACATTGATTGGTTGATTAAAGTTAGCACTCCTTAAATGTAATAAGGTAACCCAATAATATCCTATGAGAGAGGTAGGCAGTAGTGAAAAACAACTTGAGTTTTTTACTACCAGGACATGTAAAACTTAAAACGTATGTCTCCAACGTTTTAAATACACTGTACCCTGCCCTCTGGGCTGCTTAGGGCCCACCCTAGGGGTGACTTATATATGATAAAAAGGAAGGTTTAGGCCTGGAAAAAGGTTTATTATGCCAGGTCAAAATAACAGTTTAAAACTGCATGCACAGGCTGCAATGGCTGGCCTGAAACATGTTTAAAAGCTACATAAGTGGGTGGCGCAATAAATGCTGCAGGTCCACTAGCAGCTTTTAATTTACAGGCCATGGGTATATGTAGTAGGGACTTAAAAGTAAATTAAATGTGCCAATTGGGTGTAATCCAATATTACTATGTTTAAAAGAGACAGCATAAGCGCTTTTGCACTGGTTAGCAGTGGTAAAGTATTCAGACTCCTAAAGCCAGCAAAAACAGGAGGATGAACGGCAATTTTGGGGGAAGATTAATGCCAAGGATGCCAGGTCCAACGTGTATCCCTCCCAGCTAAAAGAAGAGAGAACTACCCAACCTCATGGATGTTCTCATCGCTAACGTGGAAGATCCTGGAGAGACCATCAGCAATGGCGTGGTCAGTTCCAGGGTGATGCTCCAACGTGAGCTCCATTCCCTGTAAGGAAATGTACCACCTCAACAGTTTGGGATTCTCACCCCTCATCTGCATTACCCATCTGAGGGGGTCTGTCTGAACCCGGAAGTGAGCCCCAAATAGGTATGGTCTCAACTTCTTCAGTGCCCAGACCACTGCAAATGCTTCCCTTTCGATTGCATTCCTCCTTTGTAACCTGTGAAGTTACCTCCTGCTAATGAAAGCTACTAGTTGATCTAGGTCCTCTTCGTTCAACTGTGAGGGCACAGCCCATATGCCATGCTCTGAGGCATCTGTCTGCAAGATGAGCTCTTGGGAGAAATCAAGGGCCTTGAGCATGGGTGCCTTGCACATGGCCTTCTTCAGGGTGTCAAAAGCAGTCTGGCATGCCTCTGTCCAGATCACCTGTCTGGGATGCTTCAACGAAGTCAGCTCTGTCAAAGGAGCAACAATGGTGCCATACCCCTTGACAAATCTCCTGTAGCACCCAGTGAGGCCCAGGAAGGCCCTCACCTCTGTCTGGGTCTTGGGATGTTCCCAAGCTAGAATGATTTGAATCTCGGCCTGGAAGGGCCCCCTCAAACTAGTGACCCAAGTAAACCATTGAACCCTGCCCTATCTGGAACTTAGTGGCCTTGATAGTCAGGTCTGCTCTCTGCAGAGCCTGAAGCACTTCTGGAGGGGGCACAGATGTTCTTCAACGCTGAATCTAAAGACCGCAATGTCGTCTAGGTAGGCGAGACTGAAGTTCTCCAACCCAGCCAATACCTGATTGATCAACCTCTGGAAGGTGCCAGAGGCTTTCTTCAACCCGAAGGGCATCACCCGAAACTGGAAGTGGTCTTTGATGTAGAGAGCACGATCCTCTCTTTGACCACCTGAGGTAAGGCCATCTGCCGGTACCCAGCTGTCAGATCAAATGTGCTGAGGAACTTAGCAGTCCTCCAACCGATCAACGAGCTCATCAGCTCGGGGGATGGGGTGAGCGGCAGTCTTAGTGATTACATTGTGCCCCTGCTAATCCACACAGAAACAGAGTTTGGGTGTGGTACCTGGAGGGGCAGCCTTGGGGACCAGCACCACTGGTCTGGACCAAGGGCTGCTTGAGACCTTTGTAGGCTTCCTTCTTCATGATGGCTCTCACCTTGCCAGTTAGCCTGTAGATCTCATCCTTTACAGACATACTGTCCCCAGTGTCAATATCATAGGTAGAGCACATAGTTAGCCCTGGGGTTAGGGTGGAGAAAGTGGGGAACTGCCCCAATACTTGGCGACAGTCCCTCTGTTGCTCTAGGGCAGGGGTATTCAAACTGTGGGGCGCGACCCCCAGGGGGGCCGTGGAGTGATAGACAGGGGGTCGCGCATTCCCGGTCACACTTCTGCCCAGGCCCATAGGACTACAAGGGCTTCAGCCCCCCACCTCCCCCGTGGTGTGTCTCAGCACGGGCTGCTGCAGTGCAGCTGGAGCTGCTGGGGGCTCGGCTGGGCAGTGTCTGGAGTCTTATCTTTTTCACAGGTCTTTAAAGACCATTTGCATATTTACATACCTTTTGTAAACTGGTTACAGAGGCTTATTTTTTTTACTAGTTCCAGTACCCCCTGGGCCCCCACTCTGCCTATTCCTTACATTTGTATTTTACAGTTACTGGGGTAGTGTGAGAATGCATTTCACAAAAAGAAAATATAAAGTAGGGTTGCCAAAAGATAAATGCCTGCCCTGTATTGTTTAAACAGCTTGCAAAGACCTCGTCTTGACGTTATAAATAAAAAAAGATTATTCATTTGTTATGTGACTTTTCTGTCTTTCTTCCCTTTAATTATCAGTCATGGATCATTCAGGCAGCCCTAGAACACCATTAAAAGTGTTTTCTATTTATATTTGCTGTTCAAAGTATGCATAGATAGGTGCTGAAAATACGGCTTTAGGTTGTACCATCTGGGACATCAAAATAATGAGCTGGCAACCCTAATCATAGGACTGGAAGTTTGTTGCAGGATCAGCACATTATTTATTTCCTCCCCTCGATCCCTGATTAATGTCATAATAGGAATAGTTTACCTTATATCTGAAACCCTGCGCTGCTGTCAATAACATGCTGAGTTACTTCAAGTGTCTGGGAATGCACCCTGCATTCAGACAACTCACTCCTCATTCTTGCCCTTCACTTTCACGCTTACCCTGCACTCACAGCGATCACAATGCACTCACACTGATCACCATGCACTCACACCATTCACCCGCTCACCCTGCACTCACAGTGATCACTCTGCACTCACAATGCACTTGTGCTGTTCACCCTGTACCTCACCCTGCAGTCACATGAGCACACTATTCTCCCTGCACTCATGTGACACTTCACTCACCTGTCCCACTCACTGCTCAATCTGCAACTCACTCAAACAAGCCCATCACTAATCATACATTCATTCGTCCCACTCTGCACTTACATCCGCACCCAAATTCATATGGACACCTCACTCACCCTGCAGTCACTCTTCTTACCCTACTCTCACACTGTTGCATCGCTCACCGTGCACTCACATGGGCACTCTTGTCACCCACACAGTGCAGAGAGTTAATGTGCCTGCTACAAAGAATGTGTACCATGCAGATCACAGAACTGAGAGTGAGTAAACTATGAGTAGCGCTATAAAAAAATGAAATGTTTGTCAGAAAGGTGCTATAGAGAGATGAGGTGCATTGTTGGTTAGTGGTAGTGAGGGAATTCATGGAGAAGGAGGAAACGGGGGAGGGGGCACCAAAAAAGACTGTTGCACCTTGTGCGACCTGTGCTAGGGCCAGTCCTGACTGGGAGTGTTAGCCTCTCCCCCCCCTCCGAAGTTTGGGTCTAGTGGCTCCCTGCTTCTGCCTATTATTATTATTATTTACATTTGTAGTGCGCTACTGTTACCAAAAGGTGTCCTGGGGCTAATAGCCATCTGCTGCCTGAAGGCAAATGAGAAACACACAGAAGGGGAAGGAGAACCAGCCAAATGGGGTAACCTACAGAGCATAGAGCCAGGTTTTTATATCTTCCTGAAGGATAATAGATTCTTGGTGGAGCAAAGCAAAGGAGGGTGCATGTTCCATAACTGTGCGGCCTGCACCAAAACAGCAAGACAGACAATTTGTGCCTTCCTGAATTAGGGAACAACAAGCAGAGTGGCACAGGCCGAGAGGAGCATACGGGTCCAACCCGTGTACTCGGTGAGGAGAGATGAGAGATGAGAGATGAGAGGATGAGAGAAGACAGCAAGGGAGTGAGAGAATTGAATTGAAGAAGTCCGGGATGAGGAGAAATGTGAAGTGCCGAAGGGAAGTGCGGACACGCAAGAAGTGAGTTTGAGTGAAAGGTGAGGGCACAGAGGAGGGCTACTGTTAAACTGTGAGAGAAGATAGCTGAGAGATGATCTGTGACTTAAAAAGATAATTTGATGCGACATGGGTGAGGGACAGCAGCGATAGGGGAAGAGAGGGAGTACCGGGGTGGGTGCTGAGCAGTGAATAATTTGTAATAAAACATGTGCCAGGGCCCTCACCAGTAGGCCACTGCAACTTTAACCACCCACCCATTGCCTTGCCTGCGCGACCAATGACAATACCTATGCAACTACCAACCATAACACTTGTGCAAGTGTGACTATTCAGACTATTTCAAGCACCCAAAGCTATACGAATGGCATGGGTGTCAGGAGTTTATCGTTTTTAATATATATTGAATTAATAAACAGCTGTTCTGCTAATCTCTAAATTACACAGACAGAGCCACCATGTGACAGACTGTCATAGTGCCAGTGTGCACAATTAGGTGCCAGTGCGGAGCACCGGAAACCACCTGCTCAAATTAAGCACTGGTGCTGAGGTAACAGGGGAGAGGGACGTTGGTTCAAGAAGGGGCGGAAGAACAAAGGAGAGATGTGAAAGATGAATGGGGGACTGGAGAGGTGTAAGATACAAATAGACAAACATTTGAATGGAGAGACTTGAGGTGAATGAGAAGTGCTGAGGGGCACGGGAGGTGACGGGCCAGAGAGGCCATGAGATAAATGCGAGAGACTGTTAGCGATGAGGGCAGTGAAAAGACAGAATGGCAAGAGGTGATTAAAGGTGAAGTGAGAGGTTGAATGGGAGAGTTCAGAAATTGTAAAAGGGGTGAAAGAAAATGGCCTGCAAAGTGAGAGAGGGATCCGGGATTGGTAGAGGAGAGGAGAGAGGGATGGAAGGGAGGGGTTGAGAGAAAAGCGGCATGGGTAAACTGCTTAACTCTGCGCAAGACCGCCAGAGTTTTAAGGGACCCCTGCTGCTCCGGGCCAGGGCCAGGTGAGCTTCTAATGTGGCAGCACGTATTCCTGCGGAGTGGAAGGCCCATCACAAAGGTTGACTAGACATCTTTCTGATGTTAATTGCTGTATTTTGGTTATAAACTGGTACTGATGGGGTGAAATCTTTCCTCCGTGTTACTGTGTGTAAAAAATGTCAAAATAATGAAGCAATGCTATCCCAAAATACGCTGCATCACATAACATTATTTACATTTTCTTCCCACACAATTTAGTCAATCCTGTCGCGTAATTTGGTCCTCACCTGCCTCATAATTCCAGTAGCCCTGCCAACAGGTTTACAAATTTTTGTCAGGAGGGGGTCCTTACACCTGAAAATGTTGACAGGGGGGTCTCGGCATCCTAAAGTTTGAAGACCTCTGCTCTAGGGTCAGGGTAGGAGAGAGGATGACACCCTCTCTCCTACCCTGACCCGTAATATGGGGAATCATCATAATCTTCAAGGAATCCATCCGATGCACAGCCACAAATGACGATCCAACACCTCTCATGGAACATCTCACTGGCAAGATCTGTTGATATTTCGGGTGGTGTGGAGGTGAGTGTCCGAGTCCATTGGGTCTTGGTTACCTTCCCCCAGCTTCGGTGGGTAAGGCTGTGGTGCTTGGTGACGGTGTGTTGGGCTTTGAAGATGGTAAAGTGGACGATGTCTTAGTCGATCCTGGTGAGCTCCGTGACGTGGACGAATTTGATTCTGTCGCTGGAGGTAAAGATGGCGTCAAGTGTGTATCCAGCTTTATGCGTGGGTTTGGTGACTAGTTGGGCAAGGCCGATGTTGTTGAGGTTCTGCAGGACGGAGGTGGAGTTGGTGTCCTTGGGGTAGTCGCAGAGGGCTGGTTGGGGTCCCAGGGTTCTTTACACCAGGGTGCCTTTTATTGTGGTCTTGGTGCTGATTTGTAGTCGGACGCCGTCCATAACTTCTCCGCCTGGATCAACAGATGTTCAGACAGAGTCGCCCCACTGAAGCCAGCAAATACCTACAAAACCTCAAGACAAGCCAGCTGGTACACCCCAGAGCTCAGAACCACCAAGCAAAACTGCTACTGACTCGAGAAGTGATGGCGCATCACCAAGGACCCCTCCAGATGAGCCGCTCACAAGGCAGCCATCAGCAACTACCACCTGCACATCAAAGAGGCCAAAAGAGCAGCCATCACTAACCGAATCAACACTGCAGCCAACCACACGAAGAAACTCTTCAAAATCATCAAGGAATTCTCCAACCCGGCAGCCACAGAGAACACCATCTACCCATCCCAACAACTCTGCGACACCCTCTCATAATACTTCCACAGCAAGATTGCCACCATCTACAACAACTTCGACCCCCAACCCACCACTCTCAGCTTCGACAACCTCAACCAACTAGCGAGCACCAGCCAAACGATAGAAACCTGGTCTCCACTCACCACTCAGACCATCATGCATCTCACCGACCCCTTCCCCCGCCATGCTTCTCAGAATCTTCAGATGGATCCCAATCAACACCAGAAAAACCATCACACAGGCCCTCATCACCAGCCGCATCCACTATGGCAATGCCCTCTATGCCGGAACTTCCACCCAGCTCCTCAAAAGATTCCAGATTATACAGAACACCACAGCAAGACTTATCCTTGGCCTCCCCAAATGGACCCACATCACCCGTCACCTTAGATACCTCCACTGGCTACCCATCCAGAAGAGATGCATGTTTAAGATCCTCACATATGCATACAAGGCTCTATACAACCAAGAATCTTCCTACAGCAACCATTGACTGAACTTCCACCTGCCCGCAAGACGCCTGTCCTCCACCTCACTCGCCCTTGCGCACACCCCCCTGCATCCATCGCAGCCACAGCGGGGATAGCTCCTTCTCCTATGTTGCCACCAAGACCTGGAACAACCTGCCCCTCAACCTCCAAGGATACAAGATCTCCAGGAAGGACCGCCCCCCCCGCCCAGAAGGAGGAATCGCCATTGTCCACAAATCCAGCCTCCGCCAGAGCACACTCCCCGACGAGCCCACAGAACTGATGGAACACCTTCACTTCAAGATACTTGCCAGCCCCACCACCACCCTCCGAGGAACCCTCATCTACCGACCCCCTGGACCCTGTGGACCCTTCGCCAACTCCATCACGGACATTATCTCCCCGCAGGCCATCGCATCCACCAACTACACCCTGCTGGGAGACCTCAACTTCCACCTCGACAACCAACTGGACCCCAACACCACATCCCTTCTGGACAACCTCCACAACATTGGACTCCGCCAGATCGTGACCGAGTCCACGCACTCAGCAGGACACACCCTCGACCCCCTCTTCACTACAGGAAACTCCATCACCTTCAGCCACACCACCGAACTCCCATGGACCGACCATCGTTGCGTCCACTTCACCTTCAGAACACCCACCATCCACAGACACCAGCACCTGCTTCCACGAAGAAACTGGACCAAAATCACCGACGACCAGCTCACCTCCTCACTCAACAACTCCACCCCAACCATCGCGGAAAACGACGACCCCAACACCGCAGCCCGAACCCTGCATAGATGGATCTCGGACAGCACCAACACCATAGCTCCCCTCAAGAAAAACAAAAATACCCGCGCCAAGAAAGCCAGATGGTTTACCACCGAACTTCGAGAGTCCAGACGCAAATGCCCCCGCCTCGAAAAGGCCTGGAGGAACATCAAATCCACAGAAGACCACAACAACTTCAGAGCCGCCACCAACGCCCACCATCAACTCATCAGAGAAACGAGGAAAAAGCGATTGAAGATAGAATCTCCACCCACGCGCACAACAGCAAGGAACTCTTCAGCATCATCAAGGAGTTCGCCCAACCCACCAGCGAGTCTACCGACATCCCTCCCTCACAAGACCTCTGCGACAAACTCAGCACCTTTTTCCACCACAAAATCAAGAGCATCTACGACAACTTCGACGAAGACAACCAACACACTGAACCCTCACCAACCACCCCCGACAACCGGAAACCAGCGATTGACGACTGGACAGCCCTCACCACCGAAGACACACTGAAGACAATTAAGTCAATCCACTCAGGGGCCCCCACGGACCCCTGCCCCCACCACATCTTCAACAGAGCCTCCGACACCATCGCACCCATGCTCCTCCACACCATCAACCGCTCCCTGGCGACCGCCTGGTTCCCCGACGACTGGAAACACGCCAAGGTCAACCCCCTCCTAAAGAAACCCTCAGCGGACCCCACCGACCTCAAAAACTACAGACCCATCTCCCTGCTCCCGTTCCCAGCGAAAGTCATCGAGAAAGCCATCAACAGCCAACTCGCCACATTCATTGAAGTACACAACATCCTCGACTCCTCCCAATCCGGCTTCAGAAAAAACCACAGTACGGAAACCGCCCTCCTCGCCGCAACAGACGACATCCGCACCCTACTGGACAAAGGAGAAACAGTAGCCCTCATCCTCCTCGACCTATCAGCGGCGTTCGACACAGTCTCCCACCGCACCCTAATACGCAGACTCTACGACACAGGAATCCAGGACAAGGCCCTCGACTGGATCCGCTCCTTCCTCTCCGGCAGGACGCAGCGGGTCAGACTCCCCCCTTTCCTCTCGGACCCCACACCTACCACCTGCAGAGTCCCCCAGGGCTCCTCCCTCAGCCCGACGCTCTTCAACGTCTACATGGCTCCACTTGCCCCTATCGTCAGAATCTACGGACTCAACATCGTGTCATACGCAGACGACACCCAGCTCATCCTCTCCCTATCCAACGAGCCCAACACCGCCAGACGCAACTTTCGAGAAGGCATGGAAGCCGTCGCCAAATGGATGAAAAACAGCTGCCTACAACTAAACACCAACAAAACAGAAGTACTCATCATGGGCCCAAACCCCGATGCCTGGAGCGACACCTGGTGGCCCCCCACCCTCGGAAACCCGCCAACCCCCACAGACCACGCACGCAACCTGGGAATCATCCTGGACTCCGAGCACAAAATGGACCGCCAGATCAACTCTGTCTCGTCTTCCTGCTTCCACACCCTCCGCCTCCTTCGTAAGACCTTCAAATGGATCCCCCTCGAACACCGAAAGACCGTCACTCACGCCCTGGTCACCAGCAGACTCGACTACGGCAACGCACTCTACACCGGAATAAACAAAAACCTCACCCGCAAGCTACAGAACATCCAGAACGCCGCCGCAAGACTGGTCCTCAACCTGCCAAAACACTGCCACATCTCCCAGCACCTGCGCACACTCCACTGGCTCCCCGTCGAGGCGAGAATCACCTTCAAGATGCTCACCCACGCACACAAGGCCCTCCACGGCACCGGACCAGCATACCGGACCAGCATACAGCCGACTCAAATTCCACGCACCCCAAAGGACCCTACGATCAGCCCAGCTCTCCTACGCCGTGGTCCCCCGCACCAGAAAGACCAGATCGGGAGGCAGCTCCTTCTCCTTCCTCGCGGCCAAAGCATGGAACGCCCTTCCGCTCCACCTCAGACAGACAACATCGCTCCCCATATTCGCAAGAAACCTCAAAACCTGGCTCTTCGACAGACCCCCTCCTTGATGGAATGGAACCTGCACCCCCACCCCTAGCGCCTTGAGACCCTTACGGGTGAGTAGTCACGCTTTAACAAACCCCTGATTGATTGATTGATCAACCTCCAAACAGCATCCTCCCCGGTGGTTTTCAGAAAGCGACTCAAGACCTGGCTCTTCGACGGAGACGCAGCACCTTTAGCGCCCAGATACCCCTAGGGGTGACAGTGTTGCACTATACAAATACTGATCGATTGATTGATTGACCCTCCAATGACCCATCCTGCTCATTGGAAAAAAGCAAGTCAGTGAGAGATTCATTCTCCTCCTCCACTCCATCATCCGTGACCATGAGCATGGGAACTTTGGACCTCTCAAAATGGGGTTTGAGGTGATTGACATGCATGACTCATGAAGGGTTCCTGGAGGCCTTGAGGCCTACCAGATGGGTGGCCTCTCCATTATGCTCTTTCACCTCATAGGGACCAGATCATCAGTCTTGTAGGTCCCATGGCTCCACAGCCTCCACACCCACACTTTTTGGCCAAGTTGAAACTCGACGAGAGTGGGCTTTTGGTCATACCATAGCTTCATAACCTCCTGGCTGGCTTCCAGATTCTCCTTCTTCCAGAAGCACTTCATCTTCATCAGAGTATGGAGGACCAGCATGTAGCTGACCACATCCTGAGGGGCTTTCCTAGGAGCTTGCTCCCAACCCTCCTTCATCAGGCCGACAGGCCCTCTGACAAGGTGCCATACAAACATTCAAAGGGGCTGATTCCAATGCCATTCTGTGGTACCTCCCTGTAAGCAAACAACAGGACATACCACGTTCCGCCTCAAGGGCTCTGACAGGCCCATGATCATGCCTTTAAGGGTCGTGTTGAATCTCTCCAACAAACCCATTGGGTTGGGGGATGATAGGATGTGGAGAACTTGTAGCTTACCCCACATTCATCCAACATAGACTTCATGTAGGCAGACATGAAGTTGGTTCCCAGTTAGATACTACCTCTTTGGGGAACCCGACATGGGTAAATATCCCCATTAGTGCCCTGGCCATTGCAGATGCAGACACTATCCTAGAGAGGTTTCCCTGGGCGCTTAAATCCTCCACTGTACTGTCCGGGGCTTCATCCTCAGGTTGAGCTTCCTCCCAGACAGTGGGAATTTCAGGAGATGGTTTCCTGTGCCCCTTGCCCTTTCTCTTTTTGGCAGGTACCTGGGCCAATCTTCCAGTCTCCAGGTCTTCCTTACAATCCTCTTGGTGGCCATAGACCGTGTGGTCAGGCACACCCACTCAGGGAACCCCAACATCTCCAGGTGAGACCAGAGCTCCACCCCTTTCCAGCTGGTGTGTTTGAGGTCATTACCAAGCAAACAATCCACGTGCATGGACGGACTCACAGCTAGCCTCAAGGAACCTGAGATTTCCCCCCCACATTCAAGGGGAACCAAAGCCACTGGGTGTGACTCACATGGCTGTCAGCTACTACAACCTGGTGGAATACATTAGGCACTACCTGCTCTGAGGACACAAGATGACACCATACCGTTGTCATGCTGGCTTCTGTGTCTTGGAGACTCTCCATCTGCTGCCCATTGATCGTGACCCACTGCCTGTACTAATTAGTTTTGCTAGACATGTGGGCCTTTGGCACCATCTCTCCATTACCCAGGGACACTACAGTAACCTCTGCAATTCCCCCATACCAATGGGGGTAATCTTCTTCCCAAGCTCTACACGAGCCAGCCACAGTGTCTGCCCACCAGTGGGGCACTGTGCCCTCTTGGCACACTCTTGGCCTCACACTTGAAGTGAACTCATTCTTCTTCTGTTCAGGTGGGGATTGGTAACCCTGCCCCGTGTAACTATTTTGAGGATGCTTAGAGAGCTCCTTGTTTTTATTTTACATCCTCCCCTCCTTCTTCTGGTGGGGACCCTGTCCACCCTTGGGATGATCCCCCCCCAACTACCTCCTAGTGCTGAGCCAGCGGTCCTACTACTTTGCAAGCTTTCTGGGGTCAGTGAGCTGGTTATCAATCAGGTGTTGGAGCAGGTTTGCAAAAAAAAGACTGAACATATACTCTCTTGCCATCAAATTGTACTGCCCTTGGTAATCTTTCACTTCACTGCCCTCTATCCAACCATCCAGTGCCTTCAGGGCCTTGCAAATGTAATCCACACAAAACCACCCAGGTCTGCTGGGGCAGCTTCTTGTTGTTTCTAAACTTCTGCCTATACTTTTCCGGAGTGAGCCCTTATTTCCTGGTCACTGCCTCCTTCATGAGGGGATACTTCATCCTGTCCCCTTTCCCTAGGGCTAACAGGGCACCCCTCACTTCATTGGCAATATGTATCTAGAGGCTTCCCCCCAATCTTCTTAAAGGACTCAATTTATTTTTACAGGGCACCCTCAAAGGCCTCAAACCAGTTGTTTATGTCATCTCCGACAACAAAGTTAAACACCTGATCTTTTGGAATGGGGACTCTCTTTTCTCCAATTGAGACTGTGGTAATGCTGCCAGCAATACTACTGGACTCCGCCTACTTGACTCTGATGTCCAGCTCCTTGAGACTGATCTCATGGGCCATCCTCCTTTCCTCCATGGCCAGTTTATCTCTTGCCAATGTTATCTCAGCCTCAGCTTTCTTTCTGGCGAAGGCTCTCTATGCCTCAGCTTTCTCTCTGGCCAAGGCTCTTTCTGCCTCAGCCTTCCTCTCCTCTGCTTCCAGCTTCATCTTGGCCAGCTGAGTCTGAGCTCCCTCTCTGCCTTCCTGTCCTCCAGCTCTCTGTGGACAGGCCCTAGGCAAACACACTTCTCCCAGTCCCTTCCAGGTAATCCTGGTCATCCTCTTGGGTGCGTGGTGCTCAACCTGCTGCTCAGGACCTAGATTTGGGTCCTCCACCTCCTCATCATCCTCCAAGTGTGCTTCCTCCTCCTCACCATCCTCTTCTGGGGTGGTCTGCCACTGCTGGATTTCCTCAAAGGCCCTGATAGCTACCAGGAGATCAAGCTTGGTAGCCTTCCTGTCAGCCTTTCTGCTTGCAAAACTTCAGCTGCTCAACCCTGCTGAGGGTGTCAAATTTGATCAGATCCATCTCCAGGTTACAGAAAGGGAAGTAGGGCACTTAAATTTATAAAAAGGAGAAAACAGCCAAAAGAAAACTAAGAAGAATTTAAAAAGAGGTCAACTCTGGTGTCAGATTATTTATATGGGATTTTTGTGTTACACAAATCAGTGTTTGGCACCACACAAACACAAGTACTGGACCCCACCACTGATCACCAATGTGAGAAATTGGGTTGTCGGTTGAATGGGTGGTGACACCTGTTAAGCAACAGCCGCAATCCCCGTCAGGGTGAACCACCAAAGTAACTAAATTAACCTGTGCTCTGATAGCTTGGCAAAAAAGCAGTCAGGCTTAATTTACGGGCAATGTGTAAAGTATATATGCAGCACACAAATAATGATACAGTGAAAATACAACCGAAGAAAAATCCCACACCAATTTAGAAAAATAGAGTGCATTTGAATACATTATTTGACATGAAAATGACAAAAATCCAATTAGTTGAATGGGAGCTGTGAATTTTTAAAGTTTAAGGAACAAAAATAGGACCAAAAATATCAAAGTGCCAACCGCGGACATTTAGTCGTGCAAGATCGTTCAGAGGAAATAAATAGGGCCCAATACAATGGAGCACAAGTCGGATACAGGAAGTGGATTGGACCAGCTCGGTGCTTATCTTTGGACTTTGAAGAAATTGTTCTGAAAAGGTCAAGTTCAGCGGGGCAAGGCTGCAGGTGGTGTCTGAGGAGGGAGCGCCATTGACGGGGAGCTGCTGGATGACACTTAGGGCCTGATTTAGATCTTGGCTAACAGGTTACTCCATTACAACGGTGATGGACATTTCGTCCGCCGAAATATAAATCCCATTATATCATATGATGCCAAGATTCAAATTAGGACTTTAGCCTCTTTTTTAGAAGTTGAAAATCCACAGCAGGAGGAGACTGGAGGCTATAGCCGACACAAGTTACACAAGGCCGGATACCCCTTTGGTGAAGGACCGCTGAGCAGGATTTGTTGCGGCAGAGAAGAACATAGCGTGAGCTGCCTCGAAGTCAGGCCGGCCGGCGATGCACCTTGGGCAGATGGACAAGCAGGTTGGTCCCTGTCTTCCCTTGGTTCTCAGAGCAGTTTTTAGCAAAATATTTTCACCATTAGCACACCACTAAGAATCCACAGTAGGAGGGGCACCACTTGGGGGGTTAGGCATCACTCAGGCTGGGTCCAGGTGCAGGTTCAAGATGGTTGGAGCCTTTCCTCTCCCTGAAGCTCTGATCAGGAGGCCAGCCAACTAGCCCTTGGAGTCTCTCTGGTAGTCCTGGATTCAAGTGATGAAACAGGGCTCAAGCAGCAGGGCAGGCCTCTGAGGATTTAAGGCAGGCTACAGGCAGCAAAGCAGTCCTTCCATGTGCATAAAAGCTGTCTTGGGGAGTACACAATAGGCTCAGTCCACAGGTTCAGAAAGTGAACTGAAGAGTGTGTCTCAGTGTCCTTTTTTATACCTTGTGCCTTCTTTGAAGGAGGAGAAGTTTCTAGTGAATTCCCTTTGAAGTGCTTGAATTTTCACAACTCCCCTGTCCTTGCTTCAAGCTGGCAGCATGAGCAATTCAGGGGTGACTAGTCCTTTGTGTGAAGGCAGAGCACAGCCTATTCAGTTGCAAGTGGGGCTGTGCCCATCTTTGCCCCCTATCCTGCCAGCTGTTGGCCAATCCAGGCACACCTAATCCCTATATTGTGTGGCTGTCTGAGATGAATAAACAAAGTGTATCTGCCGAATACACCCAGTCATGTGCCCCAGTGACAGGCTGCAGGCAGCAAATAGTTAGGAAAATGCCAACTTTCTAAAAAAGTGGCATTTTCAAAATTGTAATTTACAATCTGACTGTACCATTAAAGAGGATTTGTAATTACAATTTCTCAAGCAACAAACAGGAAAGGCTTACCTGTTCACAATCAAAAGTTAGCAATTATTAAATGTAATAAGGCCTCACAATAGTAAAAAACGAATTTATGAGTTTTTCACTACGAGGACATGTAAAACTTAAAAGTACATGTCCAACCTTTTAATTATAATGCATTCTACCCTATGGGTAATCTAGGTCCTACTGATCCAGCGGTGTACTAACAGCAGATACTCCACTACCATATACTCAACTGGGCCCATACAACTCGCTTCTACTAAACACCAAGTAGACCGCCGGAACTTTTAGTTTATGATGATTCTCATACCTTAAGATCTAGTTATTTCTTCTCCAACTACACCTTTCACTGATCAAATAGTTCTTTCCTCTGGTCAATGGACCATTAGGTGGAACTAGTTGATGGTGATAATTAACATAACTTTATCAAACATTTCTCGATTAAAATGAAATAATCACAGACTCTGGAAGTTTTTAAATCTTTATCTAAATTAGTTGATTGTGAACCATCTCAAGCGTTTCAGTACAAACACCCTCATTCACAAGAGTGTCAATTCAATCAAAAATTCAATAGATATAATAATTCAGATCCACACAACAACTATGCTCAGAAAGAAGAGGACAGAGAGAAAAGAGCATCTATTCAAATACGATATATTTTTACCAAGAATGGTGTGAAGACCAAACCCTCTGGCCAAAGGGCTGGTAAGGGTCCCCCGGGATAGATCAGGAGACAAAGACTTCAGGACAGGAATTAGGACAGGATACTTCACCTCTCTAGATACCGACGAGTGCGTCGCAGCCCTCTCTGACACTCTCTTCCTCCTCGTGGTTCTTCCGCGATCTTCTTTCTAACCCAATTAAATTAAGTAGATGGTTCTGCGTTCGATTTTCTTCATCAGCATCTCACTGCATCAGCACCACCCCAACACCGACAGCATCCCAAGCTCTGCAATGCTTCCGCCAAAAAGTCACTCCCAGCATCGCGCTTCCCCAAAAACTTCTTTCGCGACCTGTTCTCCTTAACTAACTGAAACTACCTCAATTATACCTTTTCATATCCAATGTACCACCCATTAATGTTTCAATTTTACAAAATACTAATTCTGATTGGACAGGCCAGGGGGGGGATGATCATCACACCATGCTTACATTTTATTTATTTATTTAAACCATTGTTTCAAAACTCCTCCCCTCAAAGTTTATTACCGATTTCCTTTCCCATACATCTTCAAACTTTATTAATACAAATGTTGCGATCTCTTGAATAAAGTTCCTTCATATGAACTCTTCATCCTCATGTTCCCAGGGCACATCGTCGCGCAACGTCAGTCTGCTCGACTCAGACAAGTTTAACAGGCCCAAATACGCACTAATAATAAAGTGGAAAGGAAAAATTTTATTCTCAAAAATAAATGATTTCACTGTATACCACCAACCTCTACTCTAACCCGCTCCATTTATTATTTCCCTTTCTGCATTTGCGTTAGTATAAAACGTATATTCTATTTCAGCTAAGCAGGTGCCATGCATGTGAGCTTTTTAAGCGGCCATTTTATGATTCTTTGCGCAGGCGCCAGAATTTCCCTCCAAGCAATAGTACGTCATACTACGTAGATGCAGTAGACGCATGCGCAGTAAAGATCCCGTGTTAGAAAGCATCCTAGTCCTTCGTTCATGTTATTGCAGTTAGTAACCACATAGGCAAGCTTCATTTTCTCCCGTGTGTAAAGGAAATGCGTATTATTAATCACAAAACACGTTGTTAATAATTCATTAATGAGTTAAACGAGAGGATTGCTTCCGAGCAAGTCTCATTTACGAGTCCTTGCTCCATCAATCCCCTCTCTGATGGCATATTAAGCCATCACAAAATTACCCATCCATCCCAGATACCAACTTTAACACTTCTCAGTTATCTCTATTTCTCCTCTCAAATTTTCATCAATAATTCCGTTTCCTTCTAAATCTCGCATCTTCTTATATAACCTGCCTTTCATTTCTTCCAAACGTATTTCATCATATTTTCTCTTTCATGTCTGTCCCTTTCCTTTTCTTTCCAAGTGTACTTTTTCTTTCGTACCTTTTCTACAACATCTGTATGTAATTATTATTAACATTACTACTGTTATTATCATGACTAATGGTATTATTATTTGGCCTAAGAAACCCTTCCCAAAGTTAGTAAACCATTTCCCTATTAATGTTATACTTTTAGGGGCATATTAACAACGGCCAGCGATAATTATCGCTGGCCGTGCTAGCGATAATTATATTATCGCCGCCTATCTCTGGTATTTATCGCCCTGGTAGCGCGTTATTAACAACGCGTTACTCCAGGGCGATAAAGATTCCAGAGATAGCGAGGTTATCGCCCTTTGCAGGGAACATCGCTGGTTTTCCAGCGATGTTCCCTTCAAACGGCGATAACCTTGCTGATACGACCCTGTGGTCGTATCAGCAGAATCCATCTCCTATGTCTAACATAGGTAAGTCAGGATTATAGCAGACGTTAGATTTTGGCGAAAACGGCCGTTTTCGCCAAAATTTAACGTCTGCTATAATCCTGTGAGCTGCCTTGTAAATATCGTGATGTGCACATCGGCGATATTTGCAACGTAGCCCATCCGAGGTACGCCAGTAACGCCCACTTTGCATCTCATTAGAGATGCAAAGATGGGCGTTGAAAGAGGCGATAGTGCAAGGATTCACGCGATAGCGTGACCTTGCTGATTAGGCGATAAGATTATCGCCGCTTTTTGTCCGAAAACGGCGCTAAAGCGGCGATAATTGTTTATCGCCTCGTTGTTAATATGCCCCTAAGTTAGTCTTCCCCACACACTGTCAACCTCCAGTTGGGTCAAATCTTTATGCATTCCCGTAATGTTTTCAATATATCCTTTAATTTCTCTGCTCTTGTCCGGAATATAAGTGCAGCAGTGTTGAATTTTCAACATGCCACAGACTCCACCTTCTTTCGCTAACAATATATCAAGACTAAGACGGTTCTGTAAAACCATAGATCTAATTGCAACCATCTCTGTGTTAATCATTAGAAATCCTCCTGCAGTGTCTGTAGAAAGACGATCAACTATGGTTGATAACTTACAAATTTTCTGTGAATTCAGGATGACTCCAACTGAGGGTATCAATGCACTAAAGATGTCTCCTACAATTTCAGAAAAACTAGCTCTTCTTCTACGTGTTAGTCCATTAGAATTTCCATTGGTTGCACTGATTTTATCTACATGATACATTTTTGGAAATACTATTCCAAAGTAGCAGCTCCCGTACCATCTTGCAGGTAACCTATAATAGGCATTGCTCCCACAAACATAATAAACTCCTGGAAACACAGGATCAGTTCCCCCTTTTAGTCCCCACCCTCCTAAAATTAGGAAGTTATGTTCACATTCACTGGAACCAATATAATTATTGTTAGAATCTGTCTTTAATCTATGGAGGCAGAATTTTCCCCTATTCACAAAGTCCAGGGACATCGCAGCATGAGCCTTGCCACTTGCATAGATTCCCTCCTTCCCAACCCATGGAGGTACATGGGTTTTCTGTGTAATTGCCTTCCTCATCAAATCCTGTCTCCTTTCTTCTACTAAATTCAAAAAATCTTTTTCTTCTTTTCCTAATGTACATGTTAGATTATCTTTATGTGCCTGAACTAAATCTATTGAACTCATCGTTATGAAAAATTCACCCATAAACTGTGCATTTTTACTACTAGCTACTGGATTCATATTCTTTCTAATAGGTAATTCAGAAAATACTACATCTATATCTGAATAAAAATATTGAAGTTTCCCTGTACCATAAAATAAACTTGACAAAATACTACATGACACACCATAAGTTAAAGGTATATGGTGATACGTCATTCCTTCTGATACTGATGAGGGTAACTTCATACACACGTAGCAGTTATTAATCTCCATAGTACTAACATATTGAAACAACAACTTAATAAACACATTAGAGAACGTATTATAGTCTGATTCATTATGATAATTTGCCTCATCTTCTACCCCTATTTCTATTTCAGTTTCTCTTATTCTATCCACCTTAACATTAGTATCTGTGTTAGTCTTGTCACTTGTTTTCATTATTAAAGGTACTCCTACTGTTAAGAATAGCCATCCTAATGTTGCTAATAAAATACTACAAAAACAAAAAATCTAAAACACTTTCTTTTTAGTCCACACTTTGGTTTCCCGATAACTTCGGTTTCTGTCATTTTAATTCTGAGAAAATTTCTCTTCTCTTATCTTTTCTTTGACAGTTTGAATTTTCTTTTCGTTTTAAGGAGGCCTCAATTTGCTTTCATCAATCTGGACAATATTAATTTCTTCTGTATCATCAGTTAGATCTAAGGATTCAAACTCTTCGAGTATGACGTAAGTCCACTCAGGAGCATTATATCTTCTATTTAAGTTTCTCAGTCTTGGACTTCTTCGAGTTATTTTTGCCAAGGTTTGTTTAGGTCTTGTTTGACTAGTGACTTCGTTCACTTGTTCTGGTCTCTTTTTAGATTTTCTCAAATGATATTTCAGTTTCTTTACTCCAGTTGGCCAATTGTCTCCTCTCCTGACTCTTTTGATTTTTACTGCGTTTTCAGCTTCCTTGTCTCTTTGTAAAATTCTTTTTATTTCATTTATTTTAGGCACAATCTGTTCTGTTACTCTGTTTTCTGTGCTTGTACCTTCTTTTGCTTCCTCCTGCTCAGGTTCTACCGTATTTTGTTCTACTTCTTCCTGAGCTTGTTCTTCTAACTCTATCTGACCCTGTTCAGGTCTTACTTCAAATCTTTCTTCTTCTGCCTGAACTTGTTCTTCTAACTCTATCTGATCCTGTTCAGGTCTTAATTCAAACTTTTCTTCTTCCGCCTGAACGTGTTCTTCTATTTTTCCCTCCTCAGGTTTGTTTGTGTCTCTTTCTATTTTCACCTGAGTGTGTTCTTCTTTCCCTGTCTTTTCCTGACTACTTTCCTGTCTTTTCAGTTCTGTTCTTCTTCTGGGTTCAATAGCATCATCAATTATTTCAATCACTGGTATCCAATCTTCCTGACTTATCTCGGGCTGTTCGTCATGTGGTTGTCTTTCAGAATCTATCACTCTAGATTCTTCAATTTCACAGATTTACAACTCCTGACGCTTCAGCCTGTTCAGTCAGTGGTTGCTCTTGTTGTTCTGATGGGTTCGGAACTCTTCTGGTATGGCTGGCATGAATCCAATTGGGCAAACCTGCACACTTCACTGCTGTGGTAGTGACTAGTATGACTTGCCGCGGTCTGTCCCACCTTGGTGCAAGGCACGATTTCCTTGCGTGTTTCTTCACTAGCACCCAATCTCCAGGATTCAAATCATGCGCTTGGTCTGGCTGTCTTTCAACTGCGTCTTCTCCAACCTGGTGAGAGATAGAACGCATCATTTCAGCCAATCCTTTGCAATAGTCCAATACCAGATCATCAGTTATACTCATTAGTTTATTTCCAGGAATAAATGCCTGTCTCATGGCTCTTCCCATGAGAACCTCATGTGGGCTGATTCCTGTTTTTCTGTCTGGAATGCTTCTGAGACCCATCAATACAAGAGCTAATGCATCTGGCCATTTCATCTTTGTGGATGCACATACCTTTCCCAATCTTGACTTGATTGTGCCATTCATTTGCTCAACAACTCCAGAAGCCTCTGGACGATAAGCACAGTGCAGTTTTTGTTCATTGTTAAACGCAGCACAGATTAATCAAATTATTTCATTATTAAAATGAGGGCCTCTATCTGATTCCAAAGTGACCGGAAAACCAAATTGCGGCACTAACTCCCTCAACAACAATTTTGCAACTGTAAGACTGTCATTTCTTCTAGTAGGGTAGGCTTCCACCCATCTTGAGAAAAGGCATACTATGACAAGTACGTATTTCAGTCCATTGCATGGGGGTAATTCAATAAAATCTAACTGTAATCTGGTGAAGGGTCCTTCTGCCTTTCCGATCTTTCCCCAGCTTACCACTGTCTTTCTACCTGGGTTCTGCTGTTGACATGTTAAGCATCTCTGGCAAAGGCTCTCTGCGATTACCCTGAACTTCGGATTATACCAACTCTGTCTGAATAGCCTGATCATTGAATCTCTCCCTATGTGTGTTGCTCCATGATATACTCTCGCCATTTTTGAAAGCAAACAATCTGGCATGACTGGTCTTCCATCTAAATACACCCATACCTCATCATGTGGTCTCTTTGTACAGGCTGCCTTTATCCAGATTTCTTTTTCCTTTTCTTCAACTTCTTCCTGCAATTGTCTAATCTCATCCCATGTTTCTGGTACTGAGAAGTACATAAATTGGCATCTGGTTTCACCCGTTTCAATTTTTCTGTTTATGGCTACTGCATTTTTAGCACAGTACTTGGCCACTTGGTCAGCATAATTATTGCCAGCAGTCACATAGTCATTTCCTGACTGATGTGCAGCGCATTTTACAACTGCTATCTCTTTTGGCAATTGTAATGCTTCCAACAAATCTTTTACATTTTTGCTGTTTCTGATAGGAGATCCTGAAGAAGTCAGAAATCCCCATTGCATCCAAAGCTGGCCAAAGTCATGCACAATCCCGAAACCATATTGGCTGTCCGTAAATATGGTTACTCTCCAATTTTCCCCTTTTGCATGCCATTGTTAAGGCAACCAATTCAGCTACTTGTGCAGACTTGACCCCAGGTAAACAGGATGCTTCAATTACCCCAGATACTTTACAAACAGCATATGCAGCACTTAGTCCTCCCTCTTGTGTCCTAAGGCAGGAACCGTCTACAAATAACTCATGGTTAGCCTCTTTCAAAGGTGTCTCTCTTATGTCCGGGCGGGGCTTCGGGCATTACTCAGTCACGTCCAAACAATCATGATCACTTTCATCTCTCACTTCTTCATCGCAGGGGTCTGGCAGTAGGGTAGCTGGGTTCATGATCGTACACCTTATCACAGCCACATTCTCAGCTCCCAAAATCACTCTCTCATACTTTGTCAAACGACTAGGGGTGAGGTGCTGTGTTCTTGTTCTTGTCAAAAGAATCTCAACTGAGTGTGGAACAAAAACTTTTACTGGATGTCCCATCACTATCGACTCACTTTGCTCCAGACTCATACAAGTAGCAGCTACTGCTTTTAAGCAGCCAGGCAAGGCTGAAGCCACTGGGTCCAATGTGGCTGAAAAATATGCCACTGGACGTCGACTCAATCCATGTCTCTGTGTTAAGACTGAAAGTGCACAATTTTCTCTTTCACAACAGAACAAAGCAAAGTCTTTTGAATAATCGGGCATACCCAAAGCAGGAGCCTCACACAAACAGTTTCTTAGTCTCACAAATGCCTCTAAGCAGTCATCATTCCAATCAATCGGATCTTTTGCTTGTTTCCGGATCATCTGTATCAATGGTTTCGCTAACATAGAAAAACCATTAATCCATTGCCTACAGTATCCAACCACTCCCAGAAACATTCTCATTTCTTTCTGAGTCTGTGGCAATTGCATTTCTTTGATTATTTTTATTCTTTCCGGTGTCACTTTTCTAACTCCTCTTTTTATTTTATGCCCTAAATATCTAACTTCTTGTTGACAGAACTGTAATTTTTCTGGAGACACCTTGTGTCCTCCTTCAGCCAAATGGTTCACTAATGCAATTGTATCTGTGACACAATCTTCTCGTGTTTTTGATGCCACCAATAGGTCATCAATGTACTGAACCAGAACAGAATTTCCAGGCATGATCAATGATTCTAGCCAATTTTCAAAATTTGATTAAAGATTGAAGGACTCTCTGTGTACCCTTGAGGAACACGACACCATGCGTAAATACGATCTTCAAACTTAAACGTAAAAAGATACTGGCTGTCTGGGTGCAAAGGAATAGAAAAGAACGCTTGACATAAATCAATTACTGTGAACCAGCCTGCATTCCAAGGTATCTGATAAAGGATTACGGCTGGATTTGGCACAATTGGACAACAGGGAATTACAATTTTATTTATTTTCCGTAGGTCTTGCACTATTCTATATTTTCCGCTAGGCTTTTTCAGTCCCATTATTGGCGAATTACAGGGACTACCCATCACTACCTTTAGAATACCCTGTTTAACCATTCGTTCAATTTCTGGAATAATTCCTGCTTTTACTTCTGGACTCATTTTGTACTGTCGGGTGTTTGGATACACCGCACCTTCTTTCACTGTCACTTTAACTGGGTCTATGTTTGTCATTAGCCCAATGTCTTTTCCTGTAAAATCCCACACTTCTGGATTGACTGTCGTTCTTAATTCTTCTGGCAATTCATTCTCGGTTACTAATGAAAACATTTCATCTACTTCTGTTCCCTGTTTGGCCAGCATCATCTTGTAAACAACATCTTCATCAGGGGTTTGGAAAGCAACACCATCCGGTGTACAATAGATCGTGCAATTCATCTTGCACAAAAGATCTCTTCCCAGCAGATTTACTGGACTGGAATCGCAAACTACAAATCGATGCATTTCTTTGAAGTTCCCAATGTGCACCTCCATTGGCTTTGTGATTGGGGTTCTAATCTGTTGGTTGGACATGCCTACAACTTGGATAGATTCTCCCTAGAGGGGTAGGTTTGGGATGTCTGCTGTTCTCACAGTAGACCTGGTAGCACCAGTATCCAATAGGAAAGTAATGTCTTTACCTTCTACTCTCCCATCAACAATTGGACCTGACTGATCTACCGGCAAGGATGCGCCAAGCACGCACTCCTCTTCCTCCCCCCTCAGGCACCGTCATTGTGCGGCATCCAAACGTTTTTCATCAGTCTGGAAAAAATATTGTGCAATTGTTTTATTATTCTTACCACTTTCTCCTTGAAATCCGGTGTTCGCACTGAAACTCTGATGGTTCACAAAATTTGGCATAGGAGCTGGTGGCACCTGATATTGTGGAGTAACTACCTGCTGCTGCTGATTCATAAGTACTTCATTCTGCATCTGTGGGATTACATTTTGATTTGTCCCATTATTATTCTTATTATTCTGAGTACTCTTACACTCGTTCTTCCAATGTCCAAGCTTTCCGCACGCATGACAAGGAAACTTCTTTTTCGCTTCTTCTCTGTCCATTCGTCCCTTATATTTATTACCACTCGTTCCTTGATTATTCTGACTCTGTTCTTTCACTTGATTATTATTTTGATCATTTGCTTTCTCTTCTTGTTTCTCTGCCAATTTAACTTGTGCCCACATCATTTTCTCTTTTAGCTTCCTACTCCTGGCCTCAATGTCATCTCCGCAATATTTCGCGTACTTTAGAATCTCATCCACTGTCTTACTTTGCCAACACAACATGTGCTGCTGTATCATCTGACTGATTTCTGGTTTCAAGCCATATACAAACCGATACACTAACGGGTCGATTCCGATCTCGGCCGGAAGCGCACCGAATACGATTCGTCCGGAAAAAATACGAGCCAAACGCGTTTTTCCCGAACCATTCGAACAGTCGTCCGAGCGAGCAAGTACGATGCGCATTACTGCTAAAATTCCGAACGAGCCGTACGTACCCATTCCAGCTCAAGTTCCCCGACCGAGCTGGATCCGGAAACGCCGAATCGAGTCGCACGGAAGTAAATACACAGCACCTTCCGGACGGACAAGTACGATGCGCACTCCGTACGTGCCGAACTGGTCGCTACGTCCAGCACGTCATAGCATCCGGGAGAGCCGCACATAAGCTCCGATTCGCGCCACAAGACGATCCACGGCTATGAGACGGACAAGCCAGCTACGAGTACGAGTCGAAGCCACGAGAAACCCGAACGAGATGAACCAACCATGAATCCCATCGCGCAGGTCCTACCAATACTGTACATCTATTACCGGAACTGGTACGGACGCGTACGGCGCAGACGGTAAGTCAAACACCCACTACACAAACAAACGACACGTACCCGACATATGTCACACACACATAGGGATGCAGAAATGACGTACACTAGCAACAGCCGAACCATAGGGGCGGGGTGGCTATCACCAATGCCATACACACCCATAGGGGCCTGATGGCTACCACTACCACCACTCCCACTCATGGGGGGCTGGATGCCTACCACTACCACCACCCCTACTCATGGGGGCCTGGATGCCTACCACTACCACCACCCCTACTCATGGGGGGCTAGATGCCTACCACTACCACCACCCCTACTCATGGGGGCCTGGATGCCTACCACAACCACCACCCCTACTCATGGGGGGCTGGATGCCTGTCACTACTACAATCCCCACTCATAGGGGAATTGATGCCTACCACTACCACCACCCCTACTCATGGGGGCCTGGATGCCTACCACTACCACCACCCCTACTCAGGGGAGGCTGGATGCCTGTCACTACCACCACCCCTACTCATGGGGGGCTGGTTGCCTGTCACTACTATCATCCCCACTCATAGGGGAATTGATGCCTACCACTACCACCACCCCTACTCATGGGGGCCTGGATGCCTACCATTACCACCACCCCTACTCAGGGGGGGGCTGGATGCCTGTCACTACCACCACCCCTACTCATGGGGGGCTGGATGCCTGTCACTACTACCATCCCCACTCATAGGGGAATTGATGCCTACCACTACCACCACCCCTACTCATGGGGGCCTGGATGCCTACCACCACCCCTACTCATGGGGGCCTGGATGCCTACCACAACCACCACCCCTACTCATGGGGGGCTGGATGCCTGTCACTACTACCATCCCCACTCATAGGGGAATTGATGCCTACCACTACCACCACCCCTACTCATGGGGGCCTGGATGCCTACCACTACCACCACCCCTACTCAGGGGGGGCTGGATGCCTGTCACTACCACCACCCCTACTCATGGGGGGCTGGATGCCTGTCACTACTACCATCCCCACTCATAGGGGAATTGATGCCTACCACTACCACCACCCCTACTCATGGGGGCCTGGATGCCTTCCACTACCACCACCCCTACTCAGGGGGGGCTGGATGCCTGTCACTACCACCATCCCCACTCATGGGGGGCTGGATGCCTACCACTACCACCACCCCTACTCATGGGGGCCTGGATGCCTACCACAACCACCACCCCTACTCATGGGGGGGCGGGATGCCTGTCACTACTACCATCCCCACTCATAGGGGGATGGATGCCTGTCACTACCACCACCCCTACTCATGGGGGGCTGGATGCCTGTCACTATCACCACCCCTACTCATGGGGGCCTGGCTGCCTACCACAACCACCACCCCTACTCATGGGGGGCTGGATGCCTGTCACTACTACCATCCCCACTCATGGGGGCCTGGATGCCTACCACAACCACCACCCCTACTCATGGGGGCTGGATGCCTGTCACTACTACCATCCCCACTCATAGGGGGATGGATGCCTACCCCTACCACCACCCCTACTCATGGGGGCCTGGATGCCTACCACTACCACCACCCCTACTCAGGGGGGGCTGGATGCCTGTCACTACCACCACCCCTACTCATGGGGGGCTGGATGCCTGTCACTACTACCATCCCCACTCATAGGGGAATTGATGCCTACCACTACCACCACCCCTACTCATGGGGGCCTGGATGCCTACCACTACCACCACCCCTACTCAGGGGGGCTGGATGCCTGTCACTACCACCACCCCTACTCATGGGGGGCTGGATGCCTACCACAACCACCACCCCTACTCATGGGGGGCTGGATGCCTGTCACTACTACCATCCCCACTCATAGGACAGGTAATGCATGACACAACCAGCATACTCCAACATAAGGAATGTCAGCAAAAGACATCCCCCAACATCATGACAAGAGTGTGTAGTCTGTGTCAAATGCCTACAACACTGAACATGACATTGAACATACAATGTGACCCCCTATCACATGTGTCACACAAAAATGTGTGTGGCCTTCACAATGCAAGCAGACCATGACCACTGTGGGAATGGGGTCTAAACCCCCATCATCACAGTGACCAAAAGGTAAGTGTGGGGTACATAGCTGAAGCACATTTTGAACATTGTGGCAATGGGGTCTAAACCCCCATCATCACAGTGACCAAAAGGTAAGTGTGGGGTCCATAGCTGAAGCACATTTTGAACATTGTGGCAATGGGGTCTAAACCCCCATCATCACAGTGACCAAAAGGTAAGTGTGGGGTCCATAGCTGAAGCACATTTTGAACATTGTGGCAATGGGGTCCAAACCCCCATCATCACAGTGACCAAAAGGTAAGTGTTGTCATGGAAAAAGCTGTAACTGCCAAACAGCATGGATGATTCCTGGTCACAGAACAACAAACACATCAGTGGCAAAGTAGTGGTTGTGTCCCATAGCAACAGAGATTGGGTGAGGCAAACAGTGCAGTGCAAATAAAACATACATTTGGCCATGTGCAGACAAACATCACCCATGGGGACTGACATCATCTCCATTTATCAATTACACAATGCCAGAAGTGACCATCATAATGCAGACCCCCATATCTGCACTAATGGACACACAAATGTAGATATCCTGGGGAGACTGTAGATGTGAGGTGAACAAATACCATACCATGGCAGCAATGGGACATACAAACCATGATTATTGTGCTGACTGATGACCTAGGAGTCCCAGGGACAGCATGGGAAATCCTCCAAACAACATACAGGCAATGGCACACCAAAGATATGCCAATGCAGTGGTGAAGATGCACAAACACAAACACGCAGCCTCACACTGCATATCAAACACAACAGGTGATGGGGGGGTGTGCCAGTGTCCCCAGGCAACCACACAACACATGAGGAGGCCTGAATTCCAAATACACAGATGTGTATACAGTGCCATACAAAAGTAACTCATGGTTCGGATTCCCCTATGTGGGCAATCAGGCATTGTTAGATGAGAGGGAGCCCAAATTACACATGTCACACAAGCTTGTAGGAACAGCAACTAACACAGCAAGAGACAGACCCACCACAGCACTACCCCCAGGGACCCCACATTGTGGTGACACTAGCCTGCATGATAATCCCACTGTGATGACAAAGGTAGATGTTGTTCACACTGTGAACCACAGCCTTGTGTCCTGAGCAACAAACTACCATCACACCTACACAAGCACAAATCAATCAGCACGGCCTGTCAGCCAAGGCCAATATGGAGGTAGGGGTCTAGCCATGCAACAACTCACATTTGCACACACTCAACACCACACACCTTGATCTCCACCAATGTGCAGCAGTGAAGCTCACATGGACAGGTGACATTGCACATGCACCCATGACAATCCCAGGGGTGGTTGTGGGAACTAAGGTGCAGAAACCCATCACACCTGGCCAGTCAACAAGACTCGTGAATGTCTGACACACTGCACAGTACGCCGTACATGGGCATGACGTGAAATCCACCCCAATCAATGGGATCCCGGCCACAGTCACACACCAATGAAGAAGCCAAGGTCACCCGCAAAGAACACACGTAGACAACTTCCAACATTGCAGCTCTGACCCTGAGGAGTGGCAGCAGTCACACACACAACGTGTCACAATCACTGAAAGCTACCACAAACTGTAAATTACATGACTTGTGTAACCAACAAGTGCCAAGGGGAATCCTGACTGTGTCTCATCTGCGTTTGCCCACATCCCCAGCCCTGACAACAAAGACAACTAGGGATGACAACCTGATGAACATTAGTTTGCCATGCACCCACATCACGGAGAAACCAGGTACAAGATTCTGGATGAACACAGGACAACTCAGCAAGCATCACAAACAGGAACATCCGTAGGGACACAGCCGGTGTAGGAAAAGGGAAGGGAACACACACAGACATGCTTACACAACACACAACACACAACACAGGCTCAGGTAATGTCACGGGATTACACACTGCCATGAGGGCACTCCACTCCTGTGGAAGGTCCGCTGTGCCAAACCTTGTCTGTGCACGACTCAAACATGTCAGCAAAACACTCGGTCAGTGAGTCAACAATTACAACACACTGAAGGCTCTGCTCACATCAGCCTGGATATGGGAGTGTCACTTCAGTCATCTGCATATACCCAAAACACGTGTCAAGCAAGTTGCACTGTATACACAGATGAGTCCTTCAACATTGATGTGCTAAACTGCATGTCCAGTGGAGATGGGCACACAGTCAGGGAAATAGAAACATTGAACAGTGGTAAGCCCACCAGATGTGCATCAGTGTAAGCCACAGATGTCAATTTACAAATGCAAAACGTACATCCCTGTGTCAAATGCTGAACATTACACCCTCAGACTGCAGCAAAGGATGCTATGGATCCAGACTAGATTAGGACACATATCCCATGGACCACTTGGAGTCCATCACAGCAACACTTCATTTTCCTGATCTGAACACTATTACAACAGCAAATGCATGATGATACTCATCTACATCATGTACATCAAAAGAAAAACCACTAGTAAACAAAAAGAGGCTTTATTCAGCAAATGTGAAAGAAAAATCTGAAGTCCAAAAGAAACTAAGGCCAATGGCCAGTCCACATACACAGTCCGAACAGGGTGATATGTGACAACTTGTCACCCATTGCTTGCCTGCACTGGTACGGACAGGGGACATCCCCCTCGGAGGGGCATACAAGGGGCAGGCCAGGCACCGCAGGGACAGGATCAGGGGATGCCAGAAGGAGGCAGTGAAGGGGTGGTGGGTGCAGGAGTGTCACCGGCAACTGCAGTGGAGGTGTCTGACTCAGTGGGGGCCGACACCACTGTAGGGCACAAGTCAGATGGGGTGGTTGTGGACTCGACTGCAGTGCATAACTCCAAGGGAGTGGAAGGGGGGGCAGATGAGGTGGGCAGGACAGAGGGGGGGACCCGGTCTCCACACCAGTGGCACAAACAGGCCGAGCGTCTGGGTTGGGGGTGGAAGAGCAAGTGGTAGGGGGGGAGGGCCTAAGCAGTTTGGGGATGCGGTATGGGTGTGTGGGGGAACCTGGGGCAGGGTGTGGCGGGGGAACCGGTGGAGTGGTGGCCTGGGAGATGGAGGAGAGAAACTGTGTGGTGGAGCTGCATGATGGTGGTGGTGGGGTCTTGCCCTTCCTGGTCCGGGGGGACTTCCTAATGTGGTCCTCAGTCTGCCTGTGCCTGGGGGAGGGCGTCCGGGTGTGAGGGGCACTCCCCTCTGTGTGTGGTGGTCGCCTCTTCCGCCTGTGCGTTGGGTCAGATGGATCTGTGGAGAAGAGGCCAAGCTCACAGAGGAAGAGGTTCTGGGAGGGGGGGGGTTGCAGGTGAGGCAAGGGAAGGGGTTTTGGAGGGAGAGGTATCTGAGGACTGCGCAGTGCTCGTGGATGCGTGTGTGTGTTCCTGGGCCCCATCCCCTGTGAGTGAGGTATCAGTCCCAAGACTGTGCGTGCGTGTGCGTCTAGTTTTTGGCATGTGTGTCTGTGTGCTGCTTGTGTCTGTGCTGGTGGGTGCCTGTGCCGGTGTGTGTGTGCTTGGGACAGGTAGGGTGCTGGGGATTGTGGATGGGGCAGAGGTAGGAGGGGTGAGGGACTGTTGCAGGAGGGACACTGCTGCCGTCAGTGAGGAGGCCATGGACTGACTGGTCCGATGTAGGGCAGACATGCCAGATGACATGCCCTCCATGAATGACACCAGTTGTGTCAACAGACCTGTGTGTGCATGGAGGACACTCAGCACTGATGTCTGCCCTACATGGATCTATTTCAGCAAGTCCACAGACTCCACACTCAGGGCAGCAGGGGAGACAGAGGCAGGGGGTGTGGTGCCTGGCATGAAGGAGACACGCTCCCCTACACGGGAGCCTCCACAGACATGTGGGATGGGAACAGATGGGAGGGTGGAGATGGTGGTGGTGGCGGGGACAGACTTGTTTGATTTTGTCTGTGGTCTGCTGACACCCGCCTCCACAAGGGAGTCCTCACTGGAAGTGCTGTGGTCCTCAGCCGAGGTGGTCGTAGCTGAGGTCTCCTCAGTGTGGCTCCCCTCACCCTCCGTGCCACTGGGTCCCTCGGTCTCCCCTGCAGTGGACCCAGTCTGGCTCTGCCGCACCTTTTGGTCCATGGAGCTGTCTCCTCCTGTGGCCGTGGATGTATCTGCAAACAATCAGGATAAACAGAGCAACATTAGTCACCTGTACTGACCACACACACCACAGTAAGTACAGCATATCACAGAGCAAGCCCTGCCATCATTTGCTAGACATTGCAATAAGTGCTGACACTGATTTGAAGAAGCCCATTGTCTGCCTGACAGTCATTCATGCCACACATATCCTACCTGTCCATGCACCCATCTGTCTGGTGCCTGTTGTATGCGACTAATCATATGTGCACACATGCACCACATACACAGTTGTTGGACATCCAAGAGAACATATGGAAATGTGTGTGAGAAGTTGGCCTGGTATATGCTGTTCACTAATTAAAGTGGACACCTTGCACCAGGGCAAATCGACTCTTATGGTAGATAGGTTTAAGACAACCTTTTAAAGAAAGCTATCCTAGTGGTAGCTGTGGAGAGCAGCCTTCAGGCTAAGTCTCGGAGGAATGTAAAGCAGCTTGTTTTACCATATAATCTCTTGAATCACCAAATGAAAAGACACCACACAGGTATATATATCAAATATATATGTATTTATTTCTAAATAACTCTCTACTAATCTCTTTATGAGATTAGAAGACAAACATATGCACAAATCAACGTTTCACAATAAGTTAAGCACAAAATATGGCTGGGGCCCTAGGGGCGTACCAGACCATATACTAAGTAAGAGACTTAGAAACAACGACTTGCAAGGAGACAAGGCCTAGGGCCTTCAGAAGTGCTGGGGCCTCACGAAACCACCCAAGGCAGGTAAGTAAAGGACCCACGGGGGACGCGTGCAGTGTGGATACACAGGCGCGAATCGCCGTTAACTTCAATGGGGCAAGTCGCGGTTGGAAATAAAGAGTTTTAGGATACTTCGGGAGAACCTACAAGCAAGTCACTTACAGGGTAAGTAGTTCTAGGGCCCACACCCACAGGAGCACCGTAGTGCTGGAGTTACCTCACCCAGGGAAGCCGGGTGCACAGGTGTCCTTTGGTGTCGGGTCGCGGCGTCGTTTTCAATGGCGAACAAAGAAGACTTGCTGCTTGCGGGAGCTGAAGAAGTGTCCGGTGGAATCCAAGCCTGGATTCTGGAGAAGGATGACCTGAAAGCAGAGGGGACAGTGTTCAAAGTCACTTGGCAGTGACCCGGGGCAAGGAAGATGGATGCCCACCGTCGTCGGTCGCTTCAGGTCGGTTGCGGGTGCCTTGACTCTTCAGCCACGTGGTCCAGGAGGTGTCGACGACGACCAGGAGCTGGATTCGGTGTGTCCCTTGACGTCTGCAGCTGACTGCGGTGTCGGCAACTCGATTGGAGCCAACAAGCCTTGGCAGCAGCAAGTCTCGGGGAGATGAATAAAAGTCGATGGCGCAGACCAGCAAGGTCTGAGGGACTCACCCAGCGAGGGTAAGTCAGGGCAGGCCTGGAGCAACCAGGGGAGCCCTTTGGTTTCTTTAAGAAGTCTTCTGGGGACCCACAAGCCGGCGGGCAAGGGATCGCGAAGACACCTCGGGTGGAATCACTCAACAGGGGCCCACGGTCACTCGGGACGGTGTAGGCCTCTGATCTTCGGAGGGATTCCTGCTGGAGGTCGGGACCACACGTGGTCCAAAGCACAAGTTCGTAGAACATTGTGAAGGGGTTGCACTCGACAATAGTGCCCGGTACCCAGGGGTCGCGGTTCCTCGTTACTCGTGGGGTCCACTTGCCTCAGCTTCGCTGGGGACTCACGATGGCCTGGGAGAGGTCAGGAAATCCACTTTCTGGGCTGCAGGGACTTCGGACTCCGGCGGGAGCGGCGTAGTTTGCGACCGTCATTGTCGTTTTTGGTGCCTGCCAAGCAGGGGAGTCACTCCTTGACTCCAAGGGAGATTCTTCTGTCTTCCAAAGGTAGTGGAACGTCGAAGGGCCAGGATTCTTCTGTAGAGCGTCGTCCAGGGGTTATCTGCTTTGCAATGGCAAGGTTCCCCCTCTTATACTAAAAAGAGGGGCTGGACTAGCTCTATGACCCCACCTATGGGAGGGTCAAGGGAGGGGTGGCTACACCCACTTCCCTTTGTCCAGTTTCGCGCCAGAGCAGGGGCAGGTAGCCCCTGAGCTGGTTTGAACTGGCATATGCACAGAGGAGCCTTCTGCTCCCCCAGTGCAGGACTTCAAAGCACTCTAAGAGTGCACCCACCCAGCCCCAATACACTAAACCCTGTCTGGGAGGTGGTCACACCTCCCTGTGACAGGATGCCTATTGTTGGGCTTCCTCCACTGTGAGTTTCGGTCATCAGCAGGAGGGCAGCCCAGTGTCTGTGACTGGTGGCATCCATTTTGTGATGCCAGGGCTCTTTAGGATTCTACCGCGTTTCCACAGCAGGTACATGTCTTCTCCCTCTAGAAGGGTGGAATGCTACCCCCGCCGCCAAGATTGGCGGGGGTAGTATTCCAAGATGTTTGACACCAAACACGACATGTTTTGATGCAGCCATTCCAAAGTTAGCATTTACCGCGAGGATATAATGCACTTAAGAGTATATGGTTTAACCGCATCCACAAACAGCACCAGAGAATAGACTCTGAGAGCTGCAGAGGGGCCCTGCTCAGGCAGAGGCACCCCCTCACATAGAAGCCAAGCACCCTGCCCTCAGGATTGATAGGGCCTGCCATAGGGGTGACTGATAGGGTTATATGTGTGTGCAGGAGAGATATAGGAAACCTATATCTCAGTGAGGGGTGCTAGCACCACCTCACCCAGGCTGCAGTAGCAGGCCTGTGGTGTCAGATTTAGTCTGCTTCCCAGGGGTGGCATAATACATGCTGCAGCCCCTGGTAGGCCTGTGAAGTACCTATGCCCTTGGCACCTAAGGTACCATATACTAGGGACTCATAAGGCACCACAGTAACCAATCACTAGTGCACCTAGAGTGCACTCCATGTCATTTAGAGAGAGCAGATAGACTGGGGCCCTGAATAGCAGGATCCCAGTCCAACTAAGTCATAAACCAGCAAAACACCATTAAAAAAGTGGGGGCAACCACATAGTCAGATTCCACCTTCCTACATAACCCCCCCAAACGAAAGGAGATAAGGCTAACCTTGGCCAGTTGAGCCTTTATTGACTAAGTGGCCATATAAGGAAGCACCTGCACTAGCATGGTTGCCCCCTGTCTGATGGTCCACTAAGCAATCCCTCACCCTAAGGGTGTGAAAGGGTCTCCACCATGGGGAATCACTACCTCTGGTGTGCTCTGGTAAAGTGCAAGGCTGGTGAGGTGTCTGAGTAGGGAAGTGAGGCCCTAGGAATGTTGGCCTCAGCTTCCTCAGATCACTGGTCACCATGTATGCCTGTCTTTCCATGGCTGAGTTGCATGTTGCTCTAAGGGTCAACCTTTGGCTGCCTACAGCTGGGGGTTGGGTCCCTTTGAATGGACTACTGGAGGGACATGGCAGGTTTGGAACCTTTGGTCCCAGGTTTGCCCTTGCCTAACAGAGTCCTTCTGGGGGAGGTCCCTACATAAAGGTATGGGGGATCCCTCAGTGGGTTGAGGAATTTTCACCTGGCTAGGGCTACTAGACTGGGTGCCCCTTATCTGCTGATGGGGGGTTCCTCTGGACAGGGGGCCCTGGGGGTCCACTGACCTCCCTGACCTCTGCAGCCCTGGGCTGACTGAGGCAGGGTAGAGAGGGGCAGTTTACCTGCTCCAGACTGGGTACCACCTTGGAAGGGTCCTCTGCCATCAGGGGTGTGGCCAGGCCAGGCCTGACTACCTCTGGGGCAGTTCCTTCACTAGGGGTAGGGTCAGTTCCCTGAGGAGGCTGACCCTTACCTACTGTCTGGGGGGAAGAAGACTTTTCTTCAACCCTTGTGCTCTCTTTTGGGGGAGAGTGGGCCATTCTTCCAGGCTCCATCTCTCCATAATCTTGGGCTGGGGCTGTGGCCATCACAGCCCCCTAACCTTTACAGGGACACCCAACATCTTCAGATGGGTTTGGTGTTCAATTTCAGCCCAGGCTGAAATTTCCAGATCATTGCCCATCAGGCAATCTACAGGTAAGGTTGGGGACACTGCCACTCTCTTTGGGCCTGTGACCCCCTCCCAGCTGAGATTGACTATGGCCATGGGGTGATCTGTTCTGACACCATCAATGTTGGTCACCTGGTATTTAAACTCAGGTAAAAGCTGGTGAGGGGGACTAGTTTCCCTGCCACCATGGTGACACTAGCCCCTGTGTCCCTAAATGCCACAGCTTTCTGACCATTAATTATTGGCTCCAGTCTGTACCTGCCCAATGCTATGGGACCCATGGTAAAGGTGGCATATCCTACACCACCATCAGAATCTGAGGAGTCTGTTGAGGGGGTCCTGTCTAAACTAGGGCCCACCTCTGTTCCTCTTGCAAAAGCACCTAACTTTTTGGGTGCACTACTCCCAACTGGAGGATTACTACTGGTAGTACCAGGAGGGGTGGTAGTAGTTGTTGGAGGAACATTTTCTTTATTGCCAATCCTGGGACAACTGGGATCAGATTTCCAGTGCCCAGGCTTTTTACAGACATGGCAATAGGGTTTCTTTTCAGGAGAGGAAGGAGTTTGGGACCCACCCCCAGAAGAGGACTTTTGGGGCCCTGTAGTGGACTTATCCTTAGATTTATCCCCACCTTTCTCTTGGGACTTGGTAGAATCTTTCTTGTGGTCACCACCCTGATTCTTAGGCCTTACTCTGGTTCTGACCCATTTGTCTGCCTTCTTTCCCAATTCTTGGGGAGAGGTCAGATCAGAGTCCACCAGGTACTGGTGTAAAAGCTGGTTTTGACAATTATTAAGGATCTGTTCTCTCATCATTAGATTATAAAATCCTTTGAAATCAGTAACCCTACTGCCAACCAGCCAACCCTCCAGAGCCTTGGATGCACAATCTACAAAGTCTGTCCAGTCCTGAGTCTGTGCCTTCTGGGTATCTCTGAACTTCAACCTGTACTGCTTCAGTGGTTAAGCCAAACCCATCTATCAGTGCACTCTTCAGGACCTCATAATCATCAGCATCCTCCTCTCTAACAGTGAGGAGCTTGTCTCTTCCTTTATCTGAAAAGGAGAGCCACAAGATTGCTGCCCACTGCTTTTGGGGGACCTGCTGTACTCTACAGGCCCTCTCCATAGCAGTTATCCACTTGTGGATATCATCCCCACTCTGGTAGGGAGGAACAACCTTGCTCAGGTTCCTATGGTCAGGAATATATTCTCTGCCTCTAGGGACACTGTTGCTGCCACCAGGGGGTTCTAACCCCTCTTTTCTAGAAGCTCTCTGGATCTCCAGGGCTTCCCTATCCAGTGCCAACTGCTTGGTTCTGAGGGCCACTTTGGCTTCCTCATACTGGAGCAGTTTGCACCTTCTCTCAGAGGAGGTCTCTCTTAAGGAAAAGTGTGAGCTCCTCTGCTGGACAAATTCTCTGCCAGAGTGATAAGAGTGGTCAGATTCCCTGGAAGGGGATCTGTGCCTCTCCTCCTCTCTGTCAGTTCTCTTAGGGAGAATTCCTCTGTCCTTTTCAGGCCCCTTGAAGCCTGGCCCTTCAATCACAGAGTCTTGGTCATTCTGATTTTCATCATCTGACCCAGATACTATGACTGACCCACCCACTGATTCAGACCCTTTAGCTCCTAGAGCCAATCTAAGGTCATCTGCTGTCAGCAGATCTATCAGGTGTAGTGTTGAGGGACTCTGTCCTAGCCTCAGGTGTCTGTCAACACACATGGCTCTCAAGTCAGAGAAAGCCATGTCCTTATACTGAGGCTGAGTGGATCCACTGGGTCCACCCCTTAAGGACATTCTAGTGTTGTGCAGTGTTGTACTACCTACACTAGTTTGTGGCCTACTGATCCTAGCTTGAGCTGTGGAAAGGGTGTGCTATCCCTTGGCACACAGCTCTAAGTTCAGTAGAACTTATTGATACTAAGCTTGACTTTATATGTACCTTGAGTACCTATAATGGTTTTCAGTTAGTAATTCAAATAGAGATTTTCTGGTAAAACAATGGCAAGCTGGAATCCCACACGCTGCCCACCAATGTGAGAAGTTGGCCTGGTATATGCTGTTCACTAATTAAAGTGGACACCTTGCACCAGGGCAAATCGACTCTTATGGTAGATAGGTTTAAGACAACCTTTTAAAGAAAGCTATCCTAGTGGTAGCTGTGGAGAGCAGCCTTCAGGCTAAGTCTCGGAGGAATGTAAAGCAGCTTGTTTTACCATATAATCTCTTGAATCACCAAATGAAAAGACACCACACAGGTATATATATCAAATATATATGTATTTATTTCTAAATAACTCTCTACTAATCTCTTTATGAGATTAGAAGACAAACATATGCACAAATCAACGTTTCACAATAAGTTAAGCACAAAATATGGCTGGGGCCCTAGGGGCGTACCAGACCATATACTAAGTAAGAGACTTAGAAACAACGACTTGCAAGGAGACAAGGCCTAGGGCCTTCAGAAGTGCTGGGGCCTCACGAAACCACCCAAGGCAGGTAAGTAAAGGACCCACGGGGGACGCGTGCAGTGTGGATACACAGGCGCGAATCGCCGTTAACTTCAATGGGGCAAGTCGCGGTTGGAAATAAAGAGTTTTAGGATACTTCGGGAGAACCTACAAGCAAGTCACTTACAGGGTAAGTAGTTCTAGGGCCCACACCCACAGGAGCACCGTAGTGCTGGAGTTACCTCACCCAGGGAAGCCGGGTGCACAGGTGTCCTTTGGTGTCGGGTCGCGGCGTCGTTTTCAATGGCGAACAAAGAAGACTTGCTGCTTGCGGGAGCTGAAGAAGTGTCCGGTGGAATCCAAGCCTGGATTCTGAAGAAGGATGACCTGAAAGCAGAGGGGACAGTGTTCAAAGTCACTTGGCAGTGACCCGGGGCAAGGAAGATGGATGCCCACCGTCGTCGGTCGCTTCAGGTCGGTTGCGGGTGCCTTGACTCTTCAGCCACGTGGTCCAGGAGGTGTCGACGACGACCAGGAGCTGGATTCGGTGTGTCCCTCGACGTCTGCAGCTGACTGCGGTGTCGGCAACTCGATTGGAGCCAACAAGCCTTGGCAGCAGCAAGTCTCAGGGAGATGAAGAAAAGTCGATGGCGCAGACCAGCAAGGTCTGAGGGACTCACCCAGCGAGGGTAAGTCAGGGCAGGCCTGGAGCAACCAGGGGAGCCCTTTGGTTTCTTTAAGAAGTCTTCTGGGGACCCACAAGCCGGCAGGCAAGGGATCGCGAAGACACCTCGGGCGGAATCACTCAACAGGGGCCCACGGTCACTCGGGACGGTGTAGGCCTCTGATCTTCGGAGGGATTCCTGCTGGAGGTCGGGACCACACGTGGTCCAAAGCACAAGTTCGTAGAACGTTGTGAAGGGGTTGCACTCGACAATAGTGCACGGTACCCAGGGGTCGCGGTTCCTCGTTACTCGTGGGGTCCACTTGCCTCAGCTTCGCTGGGGACTCACGATGGCCTGGGAGAGGTCAGGAAATCCACTTTCTGGGCTGCAGGGACTTCGGACTCCGGCGGGAGCGGCGTAGTTTGCGACCGTCGTTGTCGTTTTTGGTGCCTGCCAAGCAGGGGAGTCACTCCTTGACTCCAAGGGAGATTCTTCTGTCTTCCAAAGGTAGTGGAACGTCGAAGGGCCAGGATTCTTCTGTAGAGCGTCGTCCAGGGGTTATCTGCTTTGCAATGGCAAGGTTCCCCTCTTATACTAAAAAGAGGGGCTGGACTAGCTCTATGACCCCACCTATGGGAGGGTCAAGGGAGGGGTGGCTACACCCACTTCCCTTTGTCCAGTTTCGCGCCAGAGCAGGGGCAGGTAGCCCCTGAGCTGGTTTGAACTGGCATATGCACAGAGGAGCCTTCTGCTCCCCCAGTGCAGGACTTCAAAGCACTCTAAGAGTGCACCCACCCAGCCCCAATACACTAAACCCTGTCTGGGAGGTGGTCACACCTCCCTGTGACAGGATGCCTATTGTTGGGCTTCCTCCACTGTGAGTTTCGGTCATCAGCAGGAGGGCAGCCCAGTGTCTGTGACTGGTGGCATCCATTTTGTGATGCCAGGGCTCTTTAGGATTCTACCGCGTTTCCACAGCAGGTACATGTCTTATCCCTCTAGAAGGGTGGAATGCTACCCCCGCCGCCAAGATTGGCGGGGGGTAGTATTCCAAGATGTTTGACACCAAACACGACATGTTTTGATGCAGCCATTCCAAAGTTAGCATTTTACCGCGAGGATATAATGCACTTAAGAGTATATGGTTTAACCGCATCCACAAACAGCACCAGAGAATAGACTCTGAGAGCTGCAGAGGGGCCCTGCTCAGGCAGAGGCACCCCCTCACATAGAAGCCAAGCACCCTGCCCTCAGGATTGATAGGGCCTGCCATAGGGGTGACTGATAGGGTTATATGTGTGTGCAGGAGAGATATAGGAAACCTATATCTCAGTGAGGGGTGCTAGCACCACCTCACCCAGGCTGCAGTAGCAGGCCTGTGGTGTCAGATTTAGTCTGCTTCCCAGGGGTGGCATAATACATGCTGCAGCCCCTGGTAGGCCTGTGAAGTACCTATGCCCTTGGCACCTAAGGTACCATATACTAGGGACTCATAAGGCACCACAGTAACCAATCACTAGTGCACCTAGAGTGCACTCCATGTCATTTAGAGAGAGCAGATAGACTGGGGCCCTGAATAGCAGGATCCCAGTCCAACTAAGTCATAAACCAGCAAAACACCATTAAAAAAGTGGGGGCAACCACATAGTCAGATTCCACCTTCCTACAATGTGTCACTCCAAACACATGCCATCTCCTACCACTGACTCAGTACATGTGTCAGGAAAAGTGACGGGCAGAGTCTCTGTCGATATGCGGGTTTTGCTTCCATCACCAGACACAATGATGTCCTCATGTCCTGATAGACAATGCGACAATGGTGTGCTTGCAGGACATATCACACTATTGCTGGATCACCCTTTGCGAGTTGAATGTCATGGCACAGGCCTGTCTGGCAAGTCAGTCATAACTGTCTCCTGTCACAGGGGCAGTGCATACACACAACACCAGTCTACACTGTGTCACAATCATGGAAGTTTTGGGAATGCAAGCCCTGTAGCTGACAGGTGCACATGTGCACCCCTGGCCACCCACATCATGAGGACTAAGATGATCCCACATCAATCAAATGAGACATTTCAGTGACTGCAAACACAAATCCATACACATGGGCACTTCACCGTCTGATGAGAATGAACCAAAGCTGCCTGCACCTCAATGTTTCATACACCATTGTGCACAGTCAAGGGATCAGAGACCTATGCATTAACCAATGTGCAGATCCTATAGTCACAACTCAGATGCCTGGCCACCCCAAATTGTTAAACACTCCAGGAGTCCAAAAAGCAAGGCCACACCACGGTGACACAGAGGCAGACACCTGAGTGCACTCTTCACAATGCCCAATATGTATGCTGACACACGGGAGTGGGAGAACAGAGTGCCTTCGATGTACGGAGTAGGCATTACAGTCCTGGTCCATGTGCAACATGGTATTACCCTGAACACTAGGCAGGTGGCTATGCATGTGTCACACACATGATGTACATACTTCTGAGGCTCCCCCTTGGTCTCTGCTGCAGCATGGGTGTGTGGCACATACCCCAGACATGTGGTGAGTCAGAGCAGCAATTGGAACACATTGTAAAGCCATACCCAGAGTACATGTCAGATCACAGGCATTGTGTGAGCAATTGTACCACCCATGCAGCCCACAACAAAGTTCCTGTAACTGATGCTGTCCCCAACTTGAACCACAGGTAACTGCAAGTACACAGTACCCAAGTGACCTAAGTCACAGACTGTAAGGGCCACACCTGTGTATCAGATGAGGAGGGGGTATGACACAAGTGAGGGACATGAGTCCAGGACGACAAGACAGTTGTACTGTGGAAGTGGAACCAGGCTAAAGGAGTGCATAGAGCATGTTAGTCATAGTACACAGAAAAGGCTAGCACTTACCCCCTCCTTGCTGCTGTCTGGCCTTCAGCTGCCCATCCAGGTCAGGGAAGACCACCGCCAGAATCCGGAGCATGTGGGTGGTCAGGGTCTGGTGTCCGCCCCTCCTGCGAGGAGGCGACAGCTTCAGCTGGACCCTTGCGATCCTCCGGGTCCAGCCACGAAGGTCCTGCCACCTCTTCTGGCAGTTGCAGATCCTGCGCCTGTAGACCCCCACAGATCGTACTGCCCGGACGATGGTCAGCCAGATCTCCTGCTTCTGGTGGGCATCAACCTGTGAGGATGACAAAGTGAAAAGGCCATTACTACACATGCAACATATCCGTGCATCACACAGTTGGATATACATGTCTCAATCACAGGGGCATATGATGTACACAGGTAGTGCAACTATGGCTATGAACAGTTGTCCAGCAGTTACTAAATGGTATCATTGCCTGGGAAGTAAAACCTTGTTGGAATGCACTGTTACTGCACTATACCTGTTCAGTGCATGTAACTACACACTTTGGGGGTGACAACTACTCAGTGAGCATGCTAGCCACTGGTGTACACACTGTAAGTCTTGCTAGTCAGACAACATGCACAATTAGTAAGGCAGTGGACAGCACACTCACCTGCTCCCTGGTTTCCCATACAGCTTGCTGTACTGCGGAAGGAGGCTGTCCAGCAGGGCCTGGTTCTCCTCAGTGCTGAAGGCTGGGGCTCTCTCCACAGTACGTGCCATTGCAGTAGCCAGAGGATGCAGAGACAGCAGCAGTGGTGGTGGCAGATGTCGTCCTGGAGCATGTAGTGCAGGCAAGTGAGCTCTCAGGGGAACAGCCAGCATTATATGTGTGCTGCAGAGGCAGATACTGTCCCATGTGTCCAAAGTGATAGGTCCAACTCGTTTGCATCTTCTGAATCTGGCCAATCCATGGAATTGCACCACTTATACATGCCCACAGCATCCTTCAAAAGTTCAACTTCATGACACCCATGAATTTGCAACATTGTTGTGGGTGGCCAACTGAATTCACTGCATCCGACTCGTAAAAGCTTCGAAACGCGTCCGTTACCATGTCAGTCCATAGCCAATGCGTGCGCACCGATCGGACCATTGCTGTACGACGCGAATTACGTCACACAACATGCATCCGTCAACATCATATGCAATGGCCAATGCGTGCGCACCGATCGGTCCATTGCTGTACAACGCGTATTTCGAAACACAACACGCATCCGTCAACTTCATACGCAATGGCCAATGCGTGCGCACCGATCAGTCCATTGCTGTACAACGCGTATTTCGGAGCACAACACGCATCCGTCCACATCATATGCAATGGCCAATGCGTGCGCACCGATCGGTCCATTGCTGTACAACGCGTATTTCAAAACACAACACGCATCCGTCCACATCATATGCAATGGCCAATGCGTGCGCACCGATCGGTCCATTGCTGTACAACGCGTATTTCGAAACACAACACGCATCCGTCCACATCATATGCAATGGCCAATGCGTGCGCACCGATCGGTCCATTGCTGTACAACGCGTATTTCGAAACACAACACGCATCCGTCCACATCATATGCAATGGCCAATGCGTGCGCACCGATCGGTCCATTGCTGTACAACGCGTATTTGAAACACAACACGCATCCGTCCACATCATATGCAATGGCCAATGCGTGCGCACCGATCGGTCCATTGCTGTAAAACGCGTATTTCGAAACACAACACGCATCCGTCCACATCATATGCAATGGCCAATGCGTGCGCACCGATCGGTCCATTGCTGTACAACGCGTATTTCGGAGCACAACACGCATCCGTCCACATCATATGCAATGGACAATGCGTGCACACGGATCGGTCCATTGCTGTATGACGCGTCCCTGTCATAGTTGTCACTGGTGAACGTATGCCAGCCACAATTACTTGCCAGGGACTCAGGGGCACACCTACAACACCACAGCCTGTCCACACTGTATCCTAAGGCATGTAAGGCTGCATTACCTTTGTGTGTATGGGGGTCAACATGTGGTTTGTTAGGTGGCACTTGGGGGCAGCCACTCCCAGGCTGTGCACGTGTTCATGGGGACAGAATCCTTTGTGTGTTGTGCACATGACCACTGTGATGTGCAACTGTTCAGTTCAGAGCATGTGGCATGGTCACATCTCCAGGTTGTGTATGTGTATGTTATGTCACATACACCCTGAGTCCCATGTGGGATGGTATGTATGTCACAGGGTGACCCATTGCCACAATTGTGATGGCCCTCCACAGTCTGTGTGCATGTTGTGTTTCAGATGTCTCGGATTCCATGTGCACAATGGAAGACAGTCTCCACATCCACGTTGTTTGTGCATCAACTTTGATGTTGTGCGTGTGTGTGTCACAGACATCCATGTCTGTCCTGCAGAGGCAACAGGGCCCACTACCTGTGGGAGTCATGGTTGTTTTGCTGACGTGTACATGATACGCCATGTCATGCCAGTGTCCATGTGGCAATACAGGGTCCCTGGGAATCTACCTGTCAAAGAGCTGTGATGCCTGGGGCACATCTGTCCTCACTTGTCACTGTGGTGTGTGTTTGGAACGTGACAGCAGTACATGGGTGCTGTGACACAGCCTAATGATTTCCCATAGCACAACCTGGAACTTGTTGTCAACACATGTTGAACTGAGATGTTAGATGTTGGCCATGTAGGTGCCATATATGTCCATACAGAACGGCACACACATCAAGTACTTGTGTCTCGTAATGATGTATCATGTGATATTGAGTATGGTCAATGCCACATATGTGGGGTGACTGACAATCTTTCTTTGTTCACCTATGCACTGCAGGGCACCAGCTGTCCATAGACCATTCCCTGACCTTGCAACCATGGTTGAACGTGACTGCATCCGACGGTACCGCTTCAACAGGCCGCTTATTGAGGAATTGGCGGTGCAGTTGGCCCCACATTTGCAACCTGGCCGGCCATACCCTGCAGCGCTGACACCCAAGGTGAAGGTGATGGCAGCCCTACTCTTCTTTGCCACCGGTACCTTTCAACACACTGTGGCGTCTGCTGGTGGGATGTCACAGACCATGTTCAGCCGTGTGCTCCGCGATGTTTTGGAGGCTATGTTGATATACCTGAACCAGTACATCTATTTCCCTAAACGTCAACAACTCACTGACGTCAAGAGTGACTTCTATGCCCTGGGTAGGATGCCACATGTCATCGGCTCCATTGATGGGACACATGTGGCTTTGGTACCACCACAGGCACATGAGCAGCCATACAGGAACAGGAAACATTACCATTCTATCAATGCCCTGGTGGTATGTCTTGCAGATATGAGCATCTCACATGTGTGTGCACGTTTCCCCGGTTCTGCACACGATGCCTACGTAATGAGGAGTAGTCGCATCCCGAGGATGATGTCATAGATGCAGGACCAGCGTGCCTGGCTTGTCGGTGTGTGCTGACTTTGTACCATTGTGTGTGTTCTGCAATGTTGTATTCCACCCTCTTTTCTAACTCAGCTAATGTGCAATTGTCTGTATGTAGGTGACCCCGGATACCCCAACATGCTGTGGTTGCTGACACCCCTCAGGAACCCTGTGACATCAGCCCAGATGCGCTACAATGAGGCACATGGTCGGACCAGGAGAGTGATCGAGCGGACATTTGGTCTCCTGAAGAGCCGCTTTCGCTGACTGGACAAGACAGGAGGGGCCCTCCCATATGCCCCTGCAAAGGTGTGCAAGATTGTCATCGTCTGCTGCATGCTACACAACCTGGCAGTGCGGAAGGAGTTGCCTCTCATCCTGGATGACGATGACCAACATCCGCCACCTGTGGAGGATCCTGGCCTGGGCCACGATGCCAGTGATGATGATGAGGGGGATGTCCGCACACAGCTCATCACCAACTTCTTCAGCTGAATGTGAGTATACAGAGTTGGTATGTCAATGATTTGAGTTTGCATGATATGTGTTGGTGGTGCTCTGTTGCTGTTTGAGTGTGGCCATGTGCTACTTGACTGGATGCGTGCAGCGATGCGTCCTTACAGGTAGTCTGTACTCCCCAACAGTGTTGACATGCTAACTTGGTTTTGTGTAGGTATCTTGTGACATGTATTGGGCATGAGTATTGCAGTTCTGTCCTCTTCTTCAGTGCTTTTGACTGTGTGTCATGTCTGTCCTTCACAGGGTACTTTCAGAGTTGTTTGGTCACCTGCGATCCCCCGACACCATGGTTCAACTTCCAGGGTGGAAGCAGTCGTTTCCCTACAGGTGATGTGCCACACACCCCTGGACTTTATTTCTTCTACACTTGGTGACTGTGTGGCCACTGCCACGTGGGATTACCTTGCATCTGTAGTGGAAACAACATGTTGCAAATGTGTAATAAACCTGTGCTTCACTTTGGGATGTGCGTTGTCTGTGGTCACACATCTGACTGACATTTGCTTACTGCACCTGTGGGCTAGTTAACACATACTCTGAATAGGTGTGGTGTCTGTGCATTCCACTGTATTTCCTGGCAACATCAGTGTAGGCGATGAGTCAGATGGCCCTGGTGTGTATGTGTTGTGTAGCCCTAGTGGTGTGTCTCCCTCATATGTGTCACGTCGCCATGACTCACATGATGGTGTTGAACTTGCTGTAGCAGTTAGCATGCACAGTGTCATTTAGCAGATCATCATCTCCATGACAAAAACAACGTTGGAATCACAACAAAGGCAAGTATGGTGTATTAGTGAGTTTATTTACATACATGTGTGAGGATAGTGCACAGGATGGTGGGTGCTGTACATTGGGATTGGAATCCAAAGTTCACAGATGAGTTGGAAGTGTTGGTAGTAGAAATGTCCTGAGTAAAGTCCACAGTCATCTGATACATTAGTCCAACTTAAACTCCCCATGTCATGTGGGAGAGTTGGGTTGCATTCGACAGGGTGAACAGTTTGCACACAAAGGAGAATTTCCAGAACAGGTGTTGGGTTCCTGGGGGATGTACATGGCCATCGGCCTCTCAGTTTTCCTTCCTCGGACGACCCCTCTTCTTTCTGGGGGGACCCTCACATGCAGGCCGCTGCGGTGCAGAGGACTCTTCACCAGAGTCATCCTCCCTCCCTGTGGCAGTTGCAGTTGTTGCGGCACCAGATGTTGTGGGCACACAGGGAGGTGTGGACATGTTGGTGCTAATCTGGCGGAGGCATGTCAATATGTCCCTCTGCACCGGTGTCAGTTCTTCCAATGTGTCCCACTTGGACTCCATGCCAGACATGTGTGTCTCCACACGGGACATGTGGGAGTCCAAGCGGGCATGATGGGCAGCCTGCTGCTGTTGAATGTCCTTGAGGATCCCCACTACCTGGCTGACCTCTCCGGTGCTATTCTGGTACGCATCAGCAATGCGTACCAGTTGTGGGTCATCATGCAGTCCAGACCCCTCTGCAAACAGCGACCTCTGCCTACCACCCCTCCCACCACCCCTGGCCACACGTGCGGGACCTGTGGTGGCATGCACAGGTGAGCCTAGGCCCCCTTGGGGGTTGGTACTGGGGTTGTTGTCCGTTGCTTCACGGTGGGCCGGGGTCCCTGTGCTGTTGTCATTCAGGGTCCTTGGTCTGTCCGTGTCGGCGGGGGTGGTCTGTGTGTTGGCAGATGTTGGAGGAGTGGGTGCAGGGGGTGCAGATGGTGGTCCTGCTGGTGCTGCATGATGACTCACACCGGAGGTGCCAGGTAGGTCTTCGCCATCCGAGGCGGGCAGAGGCTGTTCCACACCAGAGAGCTCAGGGGCCACCGGAGCCTGGGACAGGGACTCCTCATCATCTGCTGCTGTGTCCCCATCATCACCTGTTTTTGGAAGAGACACACAATGTATGTTATGTTTCTACAGGCATCAATGGTTCAAACACCTGACAGTTGTGACTGTACCTCTGGATGCGGGCCTGTACATTGCATTGTCCTAAGTTGTCACAGTCAGAGGTTGATATTGGTGTAGCACATTGTCCTGCCAACCTGAAGCATTTCAATGTGAATGTTGAGGTGTGTGCATGACCAGCATTGGTGGTATTTGGTTGACATCCGGACCTCCTTCTCCCCCAGCCCAGTTATCCCACCATGAAGCATGCCACCCTTGCAGTGGGTGCAGGTTAACTCTCAGGATGTCAGTCAGTGGTGTCCTGCTGTTGGTTGGTGCCCAGTTCCCAGCAGGGCCTGGTACTCCCCACAACAGAGCACCATTGTCAGACATCTTAGAAGTGGCTTTTCACTCCCTGTGAGGTGTGCATGCTTCAGTGTGAGCTTGCTGGGCCATGTGGGTGGGGGATGTTGAGCTGTGACTACCACTCCCATCATGCTATTGCCTACACCCCCTTCCCAGCATGCCCATACTTCCTTCCTTTTGACTCTGCTTCCCTGTGGGGTAGTGTGCCTGTGCTGACAGGATGGCTGACAGTGTTGTCCTGGCGTTTGTTTGGCTACAAGTCCCAAAAGTGTCCCTGTGCTTCACACAGCATAACCCAGTGTGGTGGTTCTTTGTGGGATATTTAATTAGAGTGTGAGGCAATGCATTCTCCCAGGTGAGTTGTGTGGAGTTTGTGTTAAGGGGGTGTGTGAGAAAAGCTGCTGGTAACTATGGTCAGAGCTGTCAGTCCTCCATCCCACCCAGCCAGATATCCCACCATGGAACGTGCTTCCATTGCAGGGAGTGCAAGTTGGCTTAGAGGATGTTAGGCAGTGGTGTCCTGCTGTTGGTTGGTGCACAGTTCCCAGTAGGGCCTGGTACTCCCCACAACAGAGCACCATTGTCAGACATCTTAGAAGTGGCTTTTCACTCCCTGTGAGGTGTGCATGCTTCAGTGTGAGCTTGCTGGGCCATGTGGGTGGGGGATGTTGAGCTGTGACTACCACTCCCATCATGCTATTGCCTACACCCCCTTCCCAGCATGCCCATACTTCCTTCCTTTTGAGTCGACTTCACTGTGTGTGAGTGTGACAGCAATGGCAAGATGGCTGACAGTGTGGTCCTGTTGTTTGTTGGTGCACAGTTCACAGCAGGGCCTTGTGCTCCCCACAGCTGAGGCCAGTGTCAGACATCTTTGAAGTGGCTTTTCACTCCCTGTGAGGTGTGCATGCTTCAGTGTGAGCTTGCTGGGCCATGTGGGTGGGGGATGTTGAGCTGTGACTACCACTCCCATCATGCTATTGCCTACACCCCCTTCCCAGCATGCCCATACTTCCTTCCTTTTGAGTCGACTTCACTGTGTGTGAGTGTGACAGCAATGGCAAGATGGCTGACAGTGTGGTCCTGTTGTTTGTTGGTGCACAGTTCACAGCAGGGCCTTGTGCTCCCCACAGCTGAGGCCAGTGTCAGACATCTTTGAAGTGGCTTTTCACTCCCTGTGAGGTGTGCATGCTTCAGTGTGAGCTTGCTGGGCCATGCGGGTGGGGGATGTTGAGCTGTGACTACCACTCCCATCATGCTATTGCCTACACCCCCTTCCCAGCTTGCCCATACTTCCTTCCTTTTGACTCTGCTTCCCTGTGGGGTAGTGTGCCTGTGCTGACAGGATGGCTGACAGTGTTGTCCTGGCGTTTGTTTGGCTACAAGTCCCAAAAGTGTCCCTGTGCTTCACACAGCATAACCCAGTGTGGTGGTTCTTTGTGGGATATTTAATTAGAGTGTGAGGCAATGCATTCTCCCAGGTGAGTTGTTTGGAGTTTGTGTTAAGGGGGTGTGTGAGAAAAGCTGCTGGTAACTATGGTCAGAGCTGTCAGTCCTCCTTCCCACCCAGCCAGATATCCCACCATGGAACGTGCTTCCATTGCAGGGAGTGCAAGTTGGCTTTCAGGATGTCAGTCAGTGGTGTCCTGCTGTTGGTTGGTGCACAGTTCCCAGCAGGGCCTTGTGCTCCCCACAGCAGTACCCAGTGTCAGCCATCTTGTCAGTTCTTTTCCACTCCCTGTGATGTGAGCATGGTTCAGAGTGGTGTTGATGGAGCCAATTGTGAGGGTGACCAATATCTGTGACTACAACTCCCATCATGCTATTGGCTACACTCACTTCACCAGCATACACACAATTCCTTCCTTTCAGTGAGCTTCCCTGTGAGGTGGTGTTCTAGTGGTGGCAAAATGTCTGACAGTGTTTGTTGGTTAGATTTGTGCCACTGCCTTGCTCTATTTGTTGTTAGGTTTGTACACGTCATGACACAGTTACATATCACTATGAGATGGCAGGTATTGTGTTTGTCTAACTAACATACACATCTTGGGATGATTATCTTTTGGTTACTGTGGCTTTGCTAACGGTGCATGGTTTCACTATCCCCTTGACAGTGATGTGTGTGTATTGTCACACAATATTGGGTATATTGGTTGTGTACTCACCAGGCTCTGGGATGTTTGATAGTCCATGTACGCTCTCTGGTGGTAGGATGGCCCGCACCTTCTCCTCCCAGGGCCTGAGGTATACTGGTTTGGCAGGAGGGCCACTGCCGGTGCGATGACTCAAGGCGTAATCCTTCTTGAGTAGGTCCTTGACCCTCCTTCGCACATCATACCACCTGTTCTGGATGTCTTCCTTTGTGCGCAAACATGGTGATTGTGCGTTCACCTTGTCGAGGATCCTCTCCCACATCTTGGTTTTCTGCGACATGGGGGTCTGTTGGACCAATGTACCAAACAACTGTGGCTCTACCCTGAGGATTTCATCTGCCAGGACTTCCAATTCACTGTCTAGGAACTTTGGATTCTTCTTTGGGGGCATGGTGATGGGTGGTGGTGGGGATTGATGTGTGTGTGAGTGTGCAAGTGAGGGTGGGTGAGTGTAGGTTTTGCTGGGTGTATGTGGGGGTGCTATTTGGGAGGTGCTAATGGTGTGTGGCTTGTGTGATGGATGAGTTGTGAGTGTGTCTGTGGTTGCTGTCTGATGGTGTTCTGTGCTGGCAGGTCAGTTGAATTTGCAAAGGATCATGGTAGGGATTTGTGGCCTTTATATGGGTGGAGTTGTGGGTGTGTCTTTGTTCCATGTTTTTTTCCCCCTGTATTTATTGACTTTGTCATTGCTTGTTTGGCCCTTTTTTTTGTATTTTTTCCTTTGTAGTTTTTAGACATGTAGGAGACGTTCTTCTGACCGAGTAGGACGCTGCAGTTGGCTCGTGCGAGCTTCTCCGAGTCTTTCAAGCTGTGTTTCTGTTGGGTTTCATGTGCGGCGTACGCGTCGGTCGCGGAGTATTGGGTTGCTTCGGCTCCCTGTTTTGTATGCGTGTCGGTCGTACGGCTTGAGCTCCGTGCGACTCGGTCTGGTTTTACACGCATTGCATCGTACTGCGCGGGTCGGAGTTCGCGGGTACGTTTCTGTCGGTTTCATTCCTGGTGTGTGACGGTCGGTTCGATTCGCGTAGTGTTCCGGCCGGATAGCTGCTTTCCGTGCGGTTCGGTCGTTCGGCTTGTGTTCCGTACGAGTCGGTCGTAATTCACATGCATTGCATCGTACTACGCGGATCGGGCAGCGCCGGTACGTGTCGGTCGGACTACATTCCCGTACCGAGTCGGTCAATATGTTTTCCGGCCAGAATCGGAATCGTCCCCAAAATGTCCCATATCTTTGTCACTGATATTCTCAAAACCACTATACTGCTTAAACACCTGCAATAACCGTTCATAATACGCATGTACAGATTCATTTGGTTCCTGTGTCGTTCTATCTATTTTTACCCAATCTGTTTCTTTTGGAGGAATTTTCCCTTTCAAATACGTAATCACTTGGTGGTACTTTTTCATCACCTCTTCCGAAGGTGCTCCTGTTTTTGCATCTCTAGGATACTCCTCATTAGGCCAATCAATTGTGATCTTACATTCTGTCCATAAATCAGCAGGTACCTGTTAGATTTGGGGGTCTCTAGTTGGCAGAGGTAGGTACCTTTGTCCAAATAGGGACCCTTGAGTCTAGTCCGGGAAAGTAGGTACACTCCCGAAATAACCCCTGCACACCCTCTTGGTAGCTTGCCACGAGCAGCCAGGCTTAGTTCAGAGGCAGTGTGTAAAGCATTTGTGAACACATACAGTAATCAAGTGACAACACTACAAATGGACACCACACAGGTTGTATATTTATAAAAATAAGTATTTTTTATATAGATTTATCACAAGACCATAAACGACAAAAATAATCCACAATACTGTCAAGAGTGCTTAGTTCTGATCAAAAAGGCTTAATTCAAGGTTCTGTGCGAGTCGGTAGCCTCCTCCGGCTACGGCGATGTCGAGAACAAACAGAGTCTAACAAATCCAGCTGACCGCGTCGAGACGGGCCAACACAGCGTAGACAGACTCGGTCACAGTACCTTTTACTTGAAGCGGCAGGCACGGACGTGCGAGCCGGATGGCTGTTCGTCGCGGTCGCGATGCAAAAATGGAAGCGTTGTAGGACGCGTTGTCCCTCGATGCGGTGCAGGCAGCGGCTCGTTGACGTCGTCGAGACGGAGTCGGTGAGACCAGGGCCGTGCGTTGCAGGGCGAGACGGTGCTTCGATGCGGTTCTGGCAGGTTGCGGTGCGGCGACGGAGCCGGATTCAGGAGCTGGCGTCGATCAGTCCGGACAGCGGGGCGAGTCGGGCGGTGCGTCGCAAAGCGTGCGAGCGGTGCCCAATTCCGGTGCGGTCACAGGACTCGAACTCAGCAGCAGTGACCGTGTTGGTCGGACCAGTTCGATTCGGAGTAGCGAAGCGTTGCAGGACGCGTTGTCCCTCGATGCGGTGCAGGCAGCGGCTCGTTGACGGAGTCGGTGAGACCAGGGCCGTGCGTTGCAGGGCGAGACGGTGCTTCGATGCGGTGCTTACAGGACACCGAGTCGGTCGTGAGAGTCGGTCACAGCTCCATACCTCTGTAGCCACTGAAACAGAGTTTCCAGCAGCAATTCACAAAGGGGGTGAAGTCCAATGGTCCTGGGACTTCGATCAGGGGGCAAGCTCTCTTCCAAGCCCTTGGAGATCCTTCACAAGTTGATGAAAGTCACAGCAAAGCAAAAGTTCCTTTCTCCTTTCTTTGGCAGTCAGGCAAACCACTGCAGGCCAATCCCGCAAGCAGCACTTCAGGCTTAGGGATAGTCTCTCCTCAGTTTCTTCTTGGTTCCGCTCCTCAGCAAAGGTTTCTTCTTGTTCCCAAAAGTGATCTAATTTTCCTGGGGTCTGGGTGCCCCTCTTATACCCTGATTCTCTTTGTTCTCTGGAGGCAGAGAGGCCTCTGCCTAGTCCAAAACCAGTTCTGGTCAGTCCTGGAGCACTTTGTTTTTCTGACTCCTTCTTTCCTTTCAGAATGTGGGGCAGAGTGCTCAGCCGCCCGGCAGGAGGTGGAGCCAGCATTGTGGAAGGCAGGCACAGCCCTATTCAGACTCAGGTGCAACTCCTCCCTCCACTCTGGATGCAGATCTTTCTATTCAGCCCTGTGCTGACTCACCCTGTCTCCTGTAGCCACCCCCAGCCCCTGTCCCTCAATCTCCAGACAAGGAATACACAACCTAGCAGAGGCAGGCTTGGATAGTTAGGCAAGAAAATACCCACTTTCTAAAAGTGGTATTTTCAAACACAGAATGTTAAAACCAACTTCACTAAAAGATGTATTTTATCATCCTGAGTTCAGGCATACTAAATTCGTTTTTCTACCATGTTCCCTGGGTCAGTTCTGACTATAAGGTGTAATAGTCAGTCTGCCCATTCTGGCCTATGGGGAGCAGGTAGCCTTGCAATAGTGAAAAACGAAAATGGCTGTAATTCACTATTAGGACATGCCACACACCAGGGCATGTCCTACCTTATACTTACAATGCACCCTGCCCTAGGGCCTACTTTGGGGGTGACCAACATGCAGTAAAGGGAAGGTTTAGGGACTGGTAAGTGGGTGCAATCACCAAGTCGATATGGCAGCCCTAGGCTGCACACAGGCTCTGCAATGGCAGGCCTGAGACACACTTTACAAGCTGCTTCTGTGGGTGGCACAACCCGTGCTGCAAGCCCACCAGCAGCATTGGATTTACAAGCCCTGGGCACACTCAGTGCACGGTACTAGGGACTGACAAGTAAACCAATCATCCAATCATGGAGTCACTAATACATACATCAATTTATCATAGGGAGCACTTGCACTTTGACACTGATTAGCAGTGGCAAAGTGCCCATGAGCATCTAGTCCAGCAAAAACATATCGGCAACAGTGGAGGCATTACGAAAAAATGGAAGGGAGACCCACGCCAAGGATGCCAGGTCTAACACGTGTCCCCTCCAGCTGAAATGTGGGGAGAACTATCCTACCCCTAGGGAGTTCTCATCGCTAAGGTGGAAAAATCTGGACAGTCCATCAGCATTGGCGTGTTCTGTACCAGGGCGGTGTTCCACTGTAAAGTCCATCCCCTGTAGGGAAATGGACCACCTCAACAGCTTTGGATTCTCACCCCTCATCTGCATCAACCATCTGAGGGGCCTGTGGTCTGTCTGAACCCGGAAGTGAGTCCCAAACAGGTATGGTCTCAGCTTCTTCAGTGCCCAGACCACAGCAAATGCCTCACGCTCAATAGCACTCCATCTCTGTTCCCGGGGAAGTAACCTCCTACTGATGAAGGCTACAGGTTGGTCTAGGCCCTCCTCATTTATCTGTGATAGAACAGCCCCTACACCATGCTCTGAAGCGTCGGTCTGAACAATGAACTCATTGGAGAAGTTGGGTGCCTGGAGCACAGGCGCCGTGCACATGGCAGTCTTCAAGGTGTCAAAAGCTTTTTGACAGGCGTCAGTCCAAATCACTTTCCTGGGCTGCTTCTTGGAAGTCAGCTCTGTCAAGGGGGCAACAATGCTGCCATACCCCTTGACGAATCTCCGGTAATACCCGGTGAGTCCTAGGAAGGGTCTCACCTCTGTCTGGGTCTTGGGGGGCTCCCAAGCCAGAATGGTATCAATTTTCGGTTGGAGGGGCGCCACCTGGCCGCTCCCAACCTGGTGTCCCAAGTACACCACAGAACCCTGCCCAATCTGGCACTTACTTGCCTTGATTGTGAGGCCTGCCCTCCGCAGCGCCATCAACACTTCCCAGAGGTGGTGCAGATGTTCTTCCCAACTGGCACTGAACACTGCGATGTCATCCAGGTAGGCGGCACTGAAATCCTCCAGTCCAACCAACACCTGGTTGACCAACCTCTGAAAGGTGGCAGGGGCATTCTTCATCCCAAAGGGCATCACCCGGAACTGGTAGTGCCCATCTGGTGTGGAGAATGCTGACCTCTCTTTTGCCCCATCAGTCAAGGCGATCTGCCAGTACCCAGACGTTAAGTCAAACGTGCTGAGGTACCGCGCAGCCCCTAACCGATCTATGAGCTCATCAGCTCTGGGGATGGGGTGGGCGTCAGTCCTGGTGACGGAATTCAGTCCCCTGTAGTCCACACAGAACCGGAGTTCTGGTGTGGCACCAGGCGCGGCAGCCTTTGGAACCAAGACCACTGGGCTGGCCCAAGGGCTGTTAGAGGACTCAATCACCCCTAGCGCAAACATCTTGGAGACCTCCTCCTTGATGCAGGCTCTGACCCTGTCAGTCACCCTGTAAGCCTTGTGCTTCACAGGAAGACTGTCCCCAGTGTCCACATCATGGACGCACCAATGAGTGACACTGGGAACCAGGGAGAACAGGTCAGGGAACTGTCCCAACAGTTGGCGACAGTCACCCTGCTGCTCATGTGTCAGGGAGGTAGAGAGGTTTACTCCCTCCACTGATCCATCTTGCTCTCTGGCTGACAGGAGGTCAGGAAGAGGCTCGGTCTCCTCCTCCATTCCATCATCTGTAGCTAAGAGCATGCCCACTTGGGACCTCTCCAAGTGGGGCTTCAGGCGGTTCACATGCAGGACCCGCAAGGGGTTCCTGGGAGACTGCAAGTCCACCAAATAGGTAACTGGACTCTTGCGCTCCACCACCGTAAAAGGGCCGGTCCACCTGTCCTGGAGCGCACAAGGCTCCACAGGGGCCATGACCCACACTTTCTGACCAGGCTGAAGCTCTACCAGAGTGGCATTCTGGTCGTACCACCGCTTCATCTCCTCCTGGCTGGCTTCCAGATTTGCCTCAGCAAGTTCTCTGAAATGCCTAGTCTGGTTCCTGAAGGCCAGCATGTAACTGTATACATCCTGGGGAGGTTTCCTGGGAGATTGCTCCCAGCCTTCCTTGACCAAACTCAGAGGTCCTCGCACCGGGTGTCCATAGAGGAGCTCAAAGGGACTGAACCCTAGAGACTTCTGTGGCACCTCCCGGTATGCAAACAACAGGCATGGTAAGAGGACGTCCCATTTACGCCTCATGGGTTCTTCCAGACCCATAATCATGCCCTTGAGAGTCCGGTTGAATCTCTCAACCAGCCCATTTCCTTGAGGGTGGTAAGGAGTGGTGAACTTGTAAGTTACACCGCACTCCTGCCATAGGGACTTCATGTACTTGGACACGAAGTTGGTACCTCTGTCAGACACCACCTCTTGAGGGAATCCCACACGTGAGAAAATCCCCATCAGTGCCCGTCCCACCACGGGGGCCATCACTGTCCTCAAAGGGATGGCTTCAGGGTACCGGGTGGCATGGTCCACCAAGACCAGGATAAACCTGTTGCCCATGGCTGTCTTGGGGTCCAGTGGCCCCACAATGTCAATACCCACCCGTTCAAAGGGGGTGCTGACCACAGGGAATGGCTGGAGAGGAGCCTTGTGCTTCCTCCCACTCTTTCCACTTGCCTGGCAAGTCTGGCATGTCCTGCAGTGAGTGGCGGCACTCCTGTGCATCTGGGGCCAATAGAAATGGGTAACAAGCCTGTCAAAGGTCTTGTCCTGCCCCAGATGTCCTGCTAACGGTACATCATGAGCCAACCCCAGTAGGAAGGCTCTGAAGCGCTGGGGTACCACCAGCACACGGGCTGACCCAGGCTCAGCAACCTTAGGCTCTGAATACAGGAGACCATTCTCCCAGTAAATCCAATGTGATCGAGACTGATCACCTGCTGCCTGGTCTGTGGCCTGGTGCCTCAGACCCACGAGAGAGGGGCATGCGTTCTGCTCCTCGCAGAACTCTTCCGTGGAGGGTCCTCCTTCTTGCTGCCAATGGGTCAGCTCAGGTAGGTCCCCCAGTTCAGCTACCTGTTCCCCTGTAGGCTCCAGGGCATCCCCCTCAGGGTCTGCCTCCTCCTGGGCCGTGGGAACTTCGGGGTCCGGTTTCCCGCGCCCCCTTCCTCCTCTCTCTCCGGCAGGCACCTGGCCTCCCTCTCAGGCTCCAGGTCCTCTTGAACACCTTTAGCTGCCATTGACCGGGTGGTCACACATGCCCAATCAGGCAAGCCCAACATTTCTAAATGCGCACTCCGCTCCACCTTAGCCCAAGGTGAGCTCTCCAAATCGTTCCCTAACAAACAGTCAACAGGCATGGCTGGCCTCACAGCTACTTGAAGAGTACCCGAGACCCCCCCCACTCAAAGGGAACCTGAGCCACCTTGCAGTGACTCTCTGTGTTGTCAGCAGCAACAACCGGATAGAATGCATCAGGGACAACCTGCTCCTTAGACACCAGGTGACATTTGACAGCTGTCACACTGGCTCCTGTGTCTCTCAGAGCCTCCACCCTACGGCCATTGATGGTCACCCACTGCCTGTATTTTTTACTGTTATCAGGCAGCTGGGTCCTAGGGACCATCTCAGAGTCTCCTAATGAGACAAGGGAAAACACTGCGGGATCCCCCCCACCTTGGGCACCCAACTCCTCCCCCAGGGCTACACTAGCCAACTGCCGGGGGACTGCACTAGTGGGTGCTGGTTTTCCATGCAAAGGGCAACGAGGATCGTTTGCCTTGTGGCCAGGGGCGCCACACTTGTAACACACCAGTGGTCCCTGGTGAACAGGGGGGCCTGTCAGGGCCACTGGCTTCTTCTCAGGGGGAGGCTGGGAACCTTTCCCTTGGTTCCCTTGGGGTTTACTTTCAGGCCCTTTATGGAACTCCCTCTGTTTACCCTTGTCCCCCCCACTCTTCTGCTGGGGACCCTGCCCACCCTTGGCGGAGTCTCCCACGTGACCCTTGTGGACCCGGGTACTTACCCAGCGGTCCGCCTCCTCAGCAAGCTGCCTAGGGTTAGTCAGCTTACTATCAATCAGGTGCTGGCGTAGCTCAGGAAAACAATTACCGGACAAGTGCTCCCAGGCAATCAAATCAAAGAGCGCCTGAAAATCAGTCGCTTTGCTACCCTTTACCCAACCATCCAAGGCTCTGCAAAAGAAGGTCACATATTCAACCCAGGTACTGCTTTCAATCTTACTACAGTTCCTGAACCTTTGCCTATAAAGCTCAGAGGTCAAACCATACCTAGTCATTAAGGCATCCTTCATGTGGCTGTACGAATTATAGACGTCAGAGGGCAAATCCAACAAGGTATCCCGCCCTTCACTGAGGAACCGTCCCCACAACCCCGCTCCCCAATCCTTCTCAGGGACCCGGTGGGAAGACATGGCTACCTCATAGGCTTTGAACCACTGCCCTATGTCATCATTTTTAAAAATTCCTTAACCACATCTTTTGGAATTTACACCCTAGCTTCAACAGGCACAGGCGGTACACTGCCACCAGAGGGAGTAATCTCTAAGCTTTTGGCCTTCAATTCCAACTCCCTCAAAACTTTCTCATGTTCAAACTGCATTTTCTTTTCCTCTAGGGCTAATTTCCTAGTTTGCATTTCGAATTCTAACTGCCCAGTCAGCTTGAGCTTGGTCAGCTCCATTTCGTGCATCCTACTCTCTTTCCTGTCCTCCAACTCCTCTGGAGACAGTCCTCTGGCAGAAACACTGCTACTTACTGGGGAAGGTGGTCTTCCAGCCCCTAGACCCAATAGCCCCTCCAGCTGCCCTTCTGCATTCTCAGCCCCCTCCACAGGGGCACTCCTTGATTCGACCCAGGCCCTCAGCGCCTTTTGGAGGTCCTCCTTCCTGGAGAGCCCGGTCATGGACACTTTAAACTTTTTGCAGAATTCCCTGAGCTGCTTGAGGGTGTAGCATTCTAGCCTCTCTTCTTCCCAATCACACTCAACAGAGGCTACTGATGCTGGTTTCTCCATAGTGATTAAACTTGGCATTTGCAAAAATAGGAAATCCCAGAAAAAATGCTATAAAAGTATGTGGTTACGTTTTGGTCTGCACTCACTAAGTAGTGTTCACCAATCACTGTACATGAGTCACAAATGCAAGTCCAGAATCCCACCGCTGCCACCAATGTTAGATTTGGGGGTCTCTAGTTGGCAGAGGTAGGTACCTTTGTCCAAATAGGGACCCTTGAGTCTAGTCCGGGAAAGTAGGTACACTCCCGAAATAACCCCTGCTCACCCTCTTGGTAGCTTGGCACGAGCAGACAGGCTTAGTTCAGAGGCAGTGTGTAAAGCATTTGTGAACACATACAGTAATCAAGTGACAACACTACAAATGGACACCACACAGGTTGTATATTTATAAAAATAAGTATTTTTTATATAGATTTATCACAAGACCATAAACGACAAAAATAATCCACAATACTGTCAAGACTGCTTAGTTCTGATCAAAAAGGCTTAATTCAAGGTTCTGTGCGAGTCGGTAGCCTCCTCCGGCTACGGCGATGTCGAGAACAAACAGAGTCTAACAAATCCAGCTGACCGCGTCGAGACGGGCCAACACAGCGTAGACAGACTCGGTCACAGTACCTTTTACTTGAAGCGGCAGGCACGGGCGTGCGAGCCGGATGGCTGTTCATCGCGGTCGCGATGCAAAAATGGAAGCGTTGCAACACGCGTTGTCCCTCGATGCGGTGCAGGCAGCGGCTCGTTGACGTCGTCGAGACGGAGTCGGTGAGACCAGGGCCGTGCGTTGCAGGGCGAGACGGTGCTTCGATGCGGTGCTTACAGGACACCGAGTCGGTCGTGAGAGTCGGTCACAGCTCCCTACCTCTGTAGCCACTGAAACAGAGTTTCCAGCAGCAATTCACAAAGGGGGTGAAGTCCAATGGTCCTGGGACTTCGATCAGGGGGCAAGCTCTCTTCCAAGCCCTTGGAGATCCTTCACAAGTTGATGAAAGTCACAGCAAAGCAAAAGTTCCTTTCTCCTTTCTTTGGCAGTCAGGCAAACCACTGCAGGCCAATCCCCCAAGCAGCACTTCAGGCTTAGGGATAGTCTCTCCTCAGTTTCTTCTTGGTTCCGCTCCTCAGCAAAGGTTTCTTCTTGTTCCCAAAAGTGATCTAATTTTCCTGGGGTCTGGGTGCCCCTCTTATACCCTGATTCTCTTTGTTCTCTGGAGGCAGAGAGGCCTCTGCCTAGTCCAAAACCAGTTCTGGTCAGTCCTGGAGCACTTTGTTTTTCTGACTCCTTCTTTCCTTTCAGAATGTGGGGCAGAGTGCTCAGCCGCACGGCAGGAGGTGGAGCCAGCATTGTGGAAGGCAGGCACAGCCCTATTCAGACTCAGGTGCAACTCCTCCCTCCACTCTGGATGCAGATCTTTCTATTCAGCCCTGTGCTGACTCACCCTGTCTCCTGTAGCCACCCCCAGCCCCTGTCACTCAATCTCCAGACAAGGAATACACAACCTAGCAGAGGCAGGCTTGGATAGTTAGGCAAGAAAATACCCACTTTCTAAAAGTGGTATTTTCAAACACAGAATGTTAAAACCAACTTCACTAAAAGATGTATTTTATCATCCTGAGTTCAGGCATACTAAATTCGTTTTTCTACCATGTTCCCTGGGTCAGTTCTGACTATAAGGTGTAATAGTCAGTCTGCCCATTCTGGCCTATGGGGAGCAGGTAGCCTTGCAATAGTGAAAAACGAAAATGGCTGTAATTCACTATTAGGACATGCCACACACACCAGGGCATGTCCTACCTTATACTTACAATGCACCCTGCCCTAGGGCCTACTTTAGGGGTGACCAACATGCAGTAAAGGAAAGGTTTAGGGACTGGTAAGTGGGTGCAATCACCAAGTCGACATGGCAGCCCTAGGCTGCACACAGGCTCTGCAATGGCAGGCCTGAGACACACTTTACAAGCTGTTTCTGTGGGTGGCACAACCTGTGCTGCAAGCCCACCAGCAGCATTGGATTTACAAGCCCTGGGCACACTCAGTGCACGGTACTAGGGACTGACAAGTAAACCAATCATCCAATCATGGAGTCACTAATACATACATCAATTTATCATAGGGAGCACTTGCACTTTGACACTGATTAGCAGTGGCAAAGTGCCCATGAGCATCTAGTCCAGCAAAAACATATCGGCAACAGTGGAGGCATTACGAAAAAATGGAAGGGAGACCCACGCCAAGGATGCCAGGTCTAACAGTACCACTATATCAAATAGACCATCCAAGTCTTTCAATAACACATTTGAAACCTTCACAAACCTCTCTACCTGTTTGTACCATTCAAGTGGTTTTTCTCTCAGCTTTGGAAAATCATTTGTAAATGACAAAATATCTTGTCTACTCCAAGGAACATGAACATATCCACCTCCTGGAACTTCTCTCATCGGGCACAATTTTTCTGTTTTGCTTGATTCTCTTACTGGGAATGCAGCTGCTGCTTCTCTTGCTTGTACTTCCTCTTTCTTTCTTATCCATCTAATTCTCCATTTATCAATGTCTCCCCATTTTCTCAAAATGTTCATTAATTCTTTTATCTGTAGTCTCTTTCCAGAAGCATTTACACTTTCCAAATCTTTATCAGTAAAGTCCACTCTATATGGTTTCTGCAACAACTTTGATTTTCCTATATCTATTCCAATCTCTGAAGCAACTTCAGTCAGTCTCTCATGAAATACTCTTGCTCTTCTCGTTATACTCTTACACAAAAATAGTAACTCCTCATCGTTGTAAGCATTCAATCTTTCTGTGCCCACACATCCTGTCATCATCTCTTCTAATTCCACTTTCAATCTGCTGATATCTAAAATCTTTGGTATTGGGTTCTGATTATCTCTTTCCTGAGCCCACCTTTCTATTTCTTCAGAGGTGACTACTGTAGCGCCTCCAGTTCCAACCGGAACCAAAGGTCTTCTTTCTCTCAAATTTATAGGCGTAACTCTCTTTGGAGTTTCCGTCAGAGATTCCACAATAGGGAGATCCATTAGTGAAATAATTGACTCACTTTCGCTAACCTGATCATCTGTAATTATTATTTATTTTCTAGGACTATTTAGTGGAATTGTCACAGATTGTGGTTTCTGGCAAATCTTATTATCTCCATATAATGGGATTACCGGACCAATAGTCACTGGTACTGTCAAGGCTTCAGTATTCAAATGTAACTGTCCTATCTTTTGAACTAGTTCTTCTCTAGTTTTATTCAAAGCTTCTCTTTCATGATCCTGCAACACTCTGTTATATGACATTTCAGGTAAACTCTGTGGGGTTAATGTCATTCCCATTACCGGTGCACTTGAGGTAACCTTACTAGTTGCTTCCTGATACGGTGGTGGGTTTTTAATTAAAATATCCTCTAACAACTCGTCTGATTCACCATAACCTGCCGAATTCATGTGTTTCGGTTTCTCCTTACACTTTCCTCCAAGCTGTTCCTCAGCCATCAACACTGGATATAACCCTTCTGATACCATAGCTTTCCTCCACTGTTTCATCTGCCCTTCTCGTGACTCATGCAAATGACTGGGAAAGAACCCTCTATACCTTCCGCCTCTGCATTTCTCTCTTTCATATGACTCAGTCTCCCATTCTTCCAAAGCCTCATATTGAGTTAACCTAGGTCTGGGTTCCAAATCATTCATTTTCAATCTCAAATTCTGAAGAATTCTCCCATTAAATGTACCATCCTTGGGAAACGCTAACACACCATCATCCTTCGTATATTCTATCCAGTTTTCTAACCACACGCAAGTATGATATCCTCTTTCCATCATCATAAAAGATGCTGGTGTCTTCGGTGGTGGAATAGGAATTCCTTCTCTAGTCAACACATGTTTATCCTTTACAAAGAAATTCTTTATTTTCTTTAAAAATGACATCTTTCTTTTCTCTCCATACATTCTTGAAGAACGGTGTAGGAAATTGTATTCCGCAAACCCTTGAAATCTTCTACCTGTACGTCTTGCACTGACAGTTAAATCGAAATCCCGCATACAATTCCTCTCTTCACCAATCCTAGCGCGGCTTCTAACTAGGTATCCAATCAAATCAGGTTCACACTCGTACTCTGACCAATGCCAACGCGGCCTTTTCCTGATGTCAGTCCTGCTCCTCACTACTGACCCCTCCTTTACAAGGCTGCTCCTGTCACACGCCCGCTGTTTCTGCCAATCCCAGCCCGGCTCTCTGTGACGTCAGTACCACTCCGGCGGTTTCTTACCCCTCCTTTACAAGGTTCCTCCTGTCACACACCCGCTGCTTCTACCAATCCCAGCGCGGCTCTCTGTGACGTCAGTACCACTCCGGCAACTGACCCTCCCTTTACAAGGTAATGTGAAACTTTATTTCTCGAAATTCTCTTTAAACCTCTTTGTTAATAACGACGTAAAACATTCGCTAATCTGTCTGTTCCACTAAATCAAAGGATAGTTTATTTCTTTTCACTGCCAGTAAAACCTTCTGCTTACTCTTCACCTAAGCTCCAGAGAACCTGCTACTCCTCCGGTGTCACCCGTTTAGGGAAAATTTTGAGACCGATGTTTCACCAGCGAACTCCTTTTGCTGTCAATCTAGCTTAGAAGAACCTGCTACTCCTTCAGGGTTACCCTTACTAGGTGATATAACGCCTAAAGTTTCACTAGCGAACTCTTTGCTATCAACCACTCTTACTTTTACACAGAAAATAGTCCCTACTTTAACACTGCCAGCCCTACCTAGCTTCTCAGTGTTATTCCAACAGACGAGTAACCTCACTGCAGTGTGGTTTCTATCGCCACCTGCTATTCATTCCCTGGGAATTTTTCCAGACGACATAAAACAAAGACGCTAACTCTTTTGTTAAAACATAAATCAAATAATTAATAATCTATACTTATCACCAAACTAGTCACTAATAACCATAGCTCTGCTACCAGAAAACTGATCCAGCAGTGTACTAACAGCAGATACTCCACTACCATATACTCACCTGGGCCCATACAACTCGCTTCTACTAAACACCAAGTAGACCGCCGGAACTTTTAGTTTATGATGATTCTCATACCTTAAGATCTAGTTATTTCTTCTCCAACTAAACCTTTCACTGATCAAATAGTTCTTTCCTCTGGTCAATGGACCATTAGGTGGAACTAGTTGATGGTGATAATTAACATAACTTTATCAAACATTTCTCGATTAAAATGAAATAATCACAGACTCGGGAAGTTTTTAAATCTTTATCTAAATTAGTTGATTGTGAACCATCTCAAGCGTTTCAGTACAAACACCCTCATTCACAAGAGTGTCAATTCAATCAAAAATTCAATAGATATAATAATTCAGATCCACACAACAACTATGCTCAGAAAGAAGAGGACAGAGAGAAAAGAGCATCTATTCAAATACGATATATTTTTACCAAGAATGGTGTGAAGACCAAACCCTCTGGCCAAAGGGCTGGTAAGGGTCCCCCGGGATAGATCAGGAGACAAAGACTTCAGGACAGGAATTAGGACAGGATACTTCACCTCTCTAGATACCGACGAATGCGTCGCACCCCTCTCTGACACTCTCTTCCTCCTCGTGGTTCTTCCGCGATCTTCTTTCTAACCCAATTAAATTAAGTAGATGGTTCTGCATTCGATTTTCTTCATCAGCATCTCACTGCATCAGCACCACCCCAACACCGACAGCATCCCAAGCTCTGCAATGCTTCCGCCAAAAAGTCACTCCCAACATCGCGCTTCCCCAAAAACTTCTTTTGCGACCTGTTCTCCTTAACTAACTGAAACTACCTCAATTATACCTTTTCATATCCAATGTACCACCCATTAATGTGTCAATTTTACAAAATACTAATTCTGATTGGACAGGCCAGGGGGGGATGATCATCACACCATGCTTACATTTCATTTATTTCTTTAAACCATTGTTTCAAAACTCCTCCCCTCAAACTTTATTACCGATTTCCTTTCCCATACATCTTCAAACTTTATTAATACAAATGTTGCGATCTCTTGAATAAAGTTCCTTCATATGAACTCTTCACCCTCATGTTCCCAGGGCACATCTTCGCCGACCTTGGACGCGTGACAAGTCCTTAGTCATCTTTTCGTACTTCATAGTCAGGGCGCATGCGTCGCGCAACGTCAGTCTGCTCGACTCAGACAAGTTTAATAGGCCAAATACGCACTAATAATAAAGTGGAAAGAAAAAATGTTATTCTCAAAAATAAATGATTTCACTGTATACCACCAACCTCTACTCTAACCCGCTCCAATTATTTTTTCCCTTTCTGCATTTGCGTTAGTATAAAACTTATATTCTATTTCAGCTAAGCAGGTGCCATGCATGTGAGCTTTTCAAGCGGCCATTTTATGATTCTTTGCGCAGGCGCCAGAATTTCCCTCCAAGCAATAGTACGTCATACTACGTAGATACAGTAGACCCATGCGCAGTAAAGATCCCGTGTTAGAATGCATCCTAGTCCTTCGTTCATGTTATTGCAGTTAGTAACCACATAGGCAAGCTTCATTTTCTCCCGTGTGTAAAGGAAATGCGTATTATTAATCACAAAACACGTTGTTAATAATTCATTAATGAGTTAAACGAGAGGATTGCTTCCGAGCAAGTCTCATTTACTAGTCCTTGCTCCATCACTACCTTGGGGGTGAGGTGTACGCAATAAAAGGGGAGTTTAAGGCTTGGTAAGGGGAATTAATTGCCATGCCGAAGTGGCAGTTTAAACCTCCATTCATGCAACAATGGCAGACCTGTAACATGTTGTAAGGGGCTAATTAAGTGGGGGCACAATAAGTGCTGCAGGCCCACTAGTATAATTTCATTTACAGGCCCTGGGCATATGTTATACCACTCTACAATGGACTTACAAATAAATTAAATATGCCAATCAAGTGTAAGCCAATTATACCATGTTTTAGGGGGTGAGCACAAGCACTTTAGCACTGGTTAGCAGTGATGAAGTGCACAGAATCCTAAGGCCAGCAAACACAAATTCAGCAGAAATGGAGGGAAGAAGGCCAAACATTTGAGGTAACACCACCCTAAAGCTGACAGGTCTAACAATATACTCACCCTCTTCTCTGTAGGATATCCCTATTCGCAGTATATTTTTGTCTCACACGGAGACAAAGAGAGACCAGGGCACAGAATAGGTACTAAACAAGACATGACACTCTTGACGATTGCGTGACTATAGAGAGATGTCCCTCCCTCTCCGTATAACATTTTAAAATATTCTGCAAATAGGGATCAAAATATAGCCCACGGAGAAAAGGATGGAAATGGGTTGGGGTTTGCACTTCCACAACTGTAAGTCATATTTCAAAGCCAAACTCCGCGCAAAAACATAGGACGTTCAAGTAAAGAAACATTTTGCATTCTGTGGTGAAATGCTTTGTAAATGTCGGCTGTATGGAAAGAGCTACATATGCTGCTCCCTGTACTGCTTCACCTCACGGACACCAAACCACCTCTCATGTGGTCTTGGTGTTCCTCTCTCTCTTTATATGACTTCTCAATTTCCCTGGGCGTGCTCTTTCTCTCTGTTAGGTTGTACTCTAGCCCCTTTCCACTGTTGTTCTTTTTATAATGCCCCCTATGTACAATGCTCTCTTGTTTCCACCAGCCTTGGTCTCTGCCTCAACCAGCTCCACCCACATCTATAATTTTAAGAAAGAGGGTTGGGCAAGGTCAAACCTATCACATTTCTAAATGTATATCTACATGCTTATTTGTTGTTCATTTCTGTCAGCGTGCTATCATGATGGAACAATGACATCCATAGTTCCTTGTACATAGAGACGCACCAACAAGTTTGGCCAGGCAGTGTGGTCATGACATGATATAGCTTTATAGCCTTCTGCCAATGGCTATACCAGTTGTTAAAGGCCCTGAACCTGAGTTATTGGCCTGATCCGCAGGCGAGGGCCTGTAACGTGGGTGAGGGCCTTTAACAAACGGTATACCCCTAGGCAGAAGGGCTATGAGGCTATAAGAACATTCCACCCACTATGGGTAGAATGTTCTAAATTAAAAAAGGGAGTAAAAGAAAGACAAACTTTGGAGTGCTGGAGCTCTGGGCTTATAGCAGCCATTAGAAGCCCGGAGCTGATAACATAGCCTTATTGCCTGCTGCCGATGGCTATACCAGTTGTTAAAGGCCATGAACCCGAGTTATTTGCATTGTTGCACCAGAACTTCACACAGGAACTTTGCATAGGCTTTGCGCCTTTTTGTTTTCTCCTTTGCTGTGGGCAGTTTTGTATTTCACATTTTTACAATGTTAGAAATATTCTATATTTTTTGGTACCTGCTCATTGTAGGCAGAACTATAAATGTTAACACAGCATTATCAAGGGGGACAAGCACCCTAGCAAGGACATCATGTGAAATTGGTGTCTGTGCCATATATAATGAGTTCAAGCTTTCCACTGCAAAATGGCTCTTAACAGAGTCAATCACTTAGGCGCCGGCAATTCCATGAAAGTGCTGCAATTAAGGTGGATGAAGCGACGGAGCAGAAGCTGGTCGCACAGAGCATTTCTCTCAGCTGCTCATTTCTAATGTTTGACACGCCCCAGATGATTTGCCACTTGGGCCTGGAAGCAGCTTATAAAATACATTTAAAAAACAAAACAAAAATAGAATGGTTTTTTCGAAGCGAAATAAGTGGCTTTCTTTTCATCAGGAGCCGAGGTCTGCAATCAGTGGTATTTTAAGAAGGGCCCTGTCTTTATCGTTCAAAGGCATTTCACTTGTGGTCCCCACAGGAGGGCGGAACCACTTCTGGAGAATTTATAAAACCACCTCAAACCGGAATGTCAAGATGGAACATAATTCTGGCTTTCGGTGTCCTCTTCCTTTTCGTCCAGGGTCTTCCATGAAAGGAAGACGCATTCGCCACACCCTGGTTGTACACATCAAAGAGGCGCACGTGGTCTCCCTCCCGCTGAAGAGGTTTAGGGTCTGCAAGGGTTTGCCATATAAGAGGGCGGATAATAGTTTTGAGTAAAAAAGCTTCGCTGCCTTGCATTAAAACTGCAAAGCTCCGCTCTCAGAACGAAATGTTCAATTCAGGGAAATGAGGTGTAATCACTTAATCATTTAGGCCCCAATTCGAGTTCCCTCTTACCTTCATGTGGAGACACCGGGGCCTGGACGGTGTCTCACGGGGATCAGAAGTTAAACTCACAGAATGGGAAATGACATGCCTGACTTGAAACTTAACAGATCCTGTAACCAGGGCCGGACTGGCCAGGCATCCTGCATTTCCCAAGGAGGCGGGAAGGGCGGGGGCCGGTTTTGTTACTGGGGGCCAGTTTTGCAGAGGTGCTGCAATATCAGCACCCAGTAACAAAAGCAGCAAGCAAGTATAATCCACTTACTTTCGTTTCTGGCCTCCCGGGGGCAGCCATTGCTTCACGAACTCCACTTGTGGCGGTTAGGCTCGCTCACTCGCACTGTGCGGGGGCTGGTCCACAAAAGTGCCAGGGCTGCTTTGGGTTCCCAGTCCGCCCTGCCTGTAACACAGGTTTTCCACAATTCCAAGAAGATTAACACTGACATTTGGCAGGTGGTAAATATCTGTTGTGCTGGGCTGGTCAGAGAGTATTGGACAGTGGGCGGGGAGGGCATCTGGGGGGCAGAGGAGGATGTAGGCTCTCTTGGGGGGCACTATCTGCTCCCTCAATGTTGCTGGAGGAAGTAGGAAGGTCCGGGCTGTACCACTACCCACACCCTCTATCCCGCTCCACCTGCGGTTATACCAGAAAAGGGCCAGCTGATCACCCTTAGTTACCCAGAGTGGTATCCCGCCAGGCCCACCATACTAGTCAACTCGCAATTATGGTCTAAAAGGGAAAATCAGGAACAACACTGTGGCCAAAAGTTAATTAGTAAGAATATGAACTTGATTTTTCTTAGACCCGTGGACAGAGGTGTAATTGGTGCAACTAGTGCAGTGGCACCGGAGGCCCGGGGAGTGTAGGGCCCACTGCAACTCAAGTATGTTTTTTTACTAGACAGCTGTGAGACTGGGGCACATTTTATTTTCATGCATTAGAGCCCACTACACTGTTGCTATGCTGCTGCCTAAGCCTAGATACAGGGAGCTTTAGATTTAAAAAGAGCTAACTTTGTAGTCCAAATCCAACAGGAGCGATATAAACCTACTCACCTCTCCGCACCCACTACTGAATGACATATTGGTTAGATGTAGGCCTGGGAAAAGGACAATGTGATAGGAGAGAAAACAGTGATACTGCAAATTGCCAAAGTGCTTGGTCTTACAGCTGGGCACTGTGCTCAAATGGAGGAGTGTTAATATTTAAATTAAGAAGAAGTCTAGGATTTTTATAGATCCTGCTACTCACCTGATTTCTAATACTATACATGATATATCTTTAGTACATCTCTGTGTTCCAACTCTGTACAGTTTGATGAACGTCTGTTTCTTCCTGGAGCTGAAACACAATTACCAATTATGAAATAAATCTGAAGAGCATTCAGAGCTATTATGCTTTCTGCACAACAGAAAAATACATTCTGTGGATAACAAACACGCCCAGTAATTCAAATTATGTTCAAAGTGGCAGGTTCATAAATGGCAATAAAATAAATGCATTCTAATAATATAGACAAACACTTATCCACCTATGTCATTACCTTAATATATTTGTATTTAAATAAATTCCTATTATTTAACCAGAATGGGGATTTGCATGCAATTTAAGCTGGTAAAACCGGGCCCACGTATAATTCCCAAACTAGAGCAGACTAACTCAGCATAGCTGGATTTAGGTGCAGGAACATTGGCTGGCAACGTTCATTCTGGCCACAAAGCATCCCTGCACCTAAATCCATCTCACTCATGATCAGATCTAGAGTGGGGCTGTGGGTCAGCCCTTTTCAGACATTGGTTTGTTTGGGTCAGCCACCTTCAGGCATTGCTTGAAGAATGGCCACAAATGTATTTCAATCTCACTGGTAGATGTTGGATATTAGATGTGAAAATGTACCTGCCTAAAATGCGCTTGCCGTGATGGCACACGTTTGTGCTCCTTAAAGTGTTTCCACACTTCTGTTGATGCTGCACGTTTGTGCTCCTTAAAGTGTTTCCACACTTCTGTTGATAATCCACCAATGGTTATTTTGCACCTAAATATGATTTTGCAGCAAAATGTGTTTTTGCTCCAAAATGTGATGTGTGCTCTTTACAGTGTTTCTTGCCTCCTGCCGAGGTTGCACCAATTAACTTAATGTGATGTTGCACCTAACTGTCATCTTGATCCCAAATCCCAAATTAAAATATGCCTTACTTTTCACCAGTGGCAATTTTGCACCTAACAATGATTCTACACTTAAATGTGAATAGTTGGCCACACTCATGGTGCACCGAGGGTGATTCTGCACCTCACTGTGCTGTCAATTCAATCTGATTTCATACTGATATACAATATTAACATTAACATTTACACCTAATGTGACAACTTACTATCACATTATAGCCCATTGCTCACTTTGATTTTGCACCTAAATGTGATACCACTGACCACCTGACTTTGCACTAATAGTGACTTTGCAGCATAAATATGTTTGCACACCTTGGTTTGATTTTACATCCTAAATGTGTTAATTCATCTATAGTCTCACCACGCTCCAGTTGATGGTGCACCAAGATGTTTATGTACATTTATATGTTTGTGTTTGTAAATGTGATTTGTGCTCCCTGAAGTGTTTCTACACTCTTGTTGATGTTGCACCAAGAGTGATTTTGCAACTAAGGCCCCAATTATGAGTTATGCAGACTAGAATTTCCCAGTTGAATTCCACTCTGCACACTTATTAGTTGGTCAATTTTCCAATACCTGGATTTCTCAGATGTGGGAATACCGGACACGGTTCCACCAACCAGAATTTTCAGCAGATGCATTGGCTTTGGGAAAAGGCAGCATTACAGTCCAGACCCTTCCAACAGCCCCTTGCGCAATAGAAGGAAACAGTGACGTACTGGCGGCACAAGAGGCTTGTAAATACGCCCCTCAATCCTTAGCCAAGGTATGAGAGGAGCATGCAGTCCTCCCCTTTGCAAGACAACATTCTCCACTTCCTTCCCATACCCTACCACGCTGTTCCCTCTGTTCGCGCCCCACACAGGACTCCTTCAGACATATACCACCTGCTCAGGGCAGGGGGAAAATGTCTGTTTTAAACCCCTCTCAAATTGGGAACGCCATGCATAATTCCTATTCAGGGTCTGCACAGTAATTACCCATTCCAAGGTCTTCGTCTCATAAATCCAAGTATTGCATGTGGAGATTGTGCCCAGTATCTGAACTTCCAGCCACCTGAAATATCTGCACACAGTTCCTCAAAGGTCATTATCAGGATCTAAATGTAATTTTGCACTTAAATGTGATGTAATTTCTAAACATATTTTCCTCCTAAATGTGATTTGTGTTTCTAAAAGAGTTGCCACACTTTTGCCAACATTGCAATAACGATGATTTAGCAATTCAATGTGATTTTGAATCTAAATGTGATTTTGCACCCAAATGGGGTACAACAATGGTGATATTTTTCATGAGTGGCTTTGCACCTAAGTGATTTTGCACCAGCATAGTTTGATAAGTAAATGTGAGGTGTGCTCTTAAATCTTTTCCACTTTAATTCTGATGTTGCCCTACAATTGATTTTGTGAATCACTGTGACATCTTGCTTCCATATTTTCTTTAGGAGGTGAATGCTTTTGCGCCTAATTGTGATACCAAACTGATGATAATTTGACTGGTGGCTTCTTTAAGGGCCAATATATACTCACCTCAGAGAAAAAAAATAAACCCATTGAACAAATCCAAATGTCTCCGTAAGATTGGAAATGGAAATTCACGAAAGTTTTTCATGTGTATTCTGGGGAACCTCTGTGAACTCAATAAATTCAAAATTGTGCAAAGATGAAACCTAGTAAACATACAGTGTCAGATTTCCACGATTGTTTGGGGAATTGGGTCTACAGTGCTGTTATGGAAAGCTAAGCTGGCTTTTCTAAGTTTACAACCTGTGTCTTGCAAGTCTCACAGAGACTTTGACAGACAGTACTTTAATACACTGACCCATTGAAGGTTAGGTTGGAAGTAGCATTTTTAGAATAAAGAAAGCAAATGATGCTCTCAAAATACCTGACTTCCTTCAAGTAATATCCTTCAAGTATTTTTAACTATAATTTGCCATAAACAGTATACAAATGCCACTAACAAACCTTGAAAAAGGGCTGTCCGATACAAGGGAAGAGCAAAATACATGTTGCTGTAGACTTTATACACCACAGAAATCAGTATTTTAAAATAGATGCCTCAGTGAGTTGCTGGTTTGAAGGTGTTGATTCCAAATACCTGCAAGGAGGAGTCTGTCCTCCATTCTTTCCATATGAGTAAAGTGAGTACCATTAAATTGGGTAACAGTCATCAATATCCTTCAAAGTGCATAGAAACTGGAGAAATACGGTATGTAGAGCTACATAACCACTATGGGGCCAACTCCCAAAAGCATTTACGAGCACGGGAAGCAGTACTACATAGGTTCTCTTTCACGTACTTGTACATACCTTCGTGAATTGGCCCAGAAGCATGAAACTCTCTATTAGTAAAAGTGCAGAAAAGGACCCAGTCAAGAATGAATATTCTTGTTTCATTCCCATTTTAGATGTGTTGGGGCTAATTCACAAAGGCATCTAAGACTATGTAAAAGAGCTCTACAGTAGTTTCATTTCACATAAAATGCCTTTGTGAGCTCGTGCCTCCAGGTAAGGAGGTAAAACCTGTGAGTGAAGAGTGGTCAGGAACAGGATAGACTGCTTGGGCCTGATGGGCACTATCAGATGTCATCTGCCCCACTATCCTTCTAACTCACCACCTGTCTCCAAGTGACAAGAGCTGCTCTCTCTTTCTCCCTGTCTCAGTCGTCCTGCTGTAAGGCTTTAAGTTTTCCTGCACTGTTTGTCATTGGTGAAAATGTATGTTGACCAATTGCAAATGGGTTTCACTGAATCCAGTTGCTGGCATTTGGGTCTACGGATGATCTAATCAATTGCTAGGAAGAATTTTTTTGTGGCTTTCAGTTACAGATTTGGAAGAGTTTTCTGCCATCTCATGATGCTCTTTGGCTTAAGGTGGTATTTTTATTTTTTTATGGTAAAGCATTTGTTTTTTTCTGTTTGACACCTATGGTAGCAGTGGATGATAATAAAATGTTACCTGTGAAGTTTTGCAAAGTTCACAAACTTTGCAATTTATCAAGTTTCCCAACTTAACAAAACTTTGGCTGTGAGTCAAAATTCTAACAAAAAAGTTTTTGAGGAAGGATGTTTGAGCAAAAATATTTCTGCAAGGTATAGTGTCTGCTGTATTTTTAAAGGGAAATCTAAATAGGGAAGACGTATTTTTCCTGCTATATGTCTTTCCTAAATATTGCATACTTCGGAAAATGTATTAGAAATGGCATAGTTTAATAAACTAAAAACTCACACATGCTACCATGTAGTTTGGGGTCCAAACCTGTATGCCGTAACACCATTTAGAAACGGTCCAGTCAGGGATTTTAGGCAGAAGCAAGCTGGTGGTCAGTTGCCTCAACATTTCCTTTTATCCAGATGTTTTGTGCGCTTTTTAATTCTCTCGAGTACATGGTGTGTAGTGTTGTCAACATTCTGTTCAGCTTAAGTGTGCCGCAGGAAATACTCAATGTTATTATGTGTGCCGTTGCCAACATATTTCCTTGCTCTCTTCAGTGCCATCACTTGTTCTCCGTATTGTATGTTGAATATCCGACGATAGAATAGTACGAGAACATAGTCCTGCTAACTACACAGGTGTCTCGGCTGAACAAAGCATTCATTTTAATGCCTAACAAAATAAACATCTACCGTATGCTTATTTTTAAAACAGAGGTCTGACGGCGCGCAATTTTTGTTCCTTTATTCTTGTAATAATGAATCATATTTCGCTTTCACTCTGCCAAGAAACACAGAGCAACAGCTGTACGGGCAGGAAACAACACGACACGCAGGCAGGGCCCGGCCGGCTGCTCTTCCAGGACCGGGAAGCGCGAGCCAGCAAATGTGCGCCAGGTCGCACGCGCTAGGCTTCCCATCGCGCCACCTGGCAGGACGCGGTGGCAAGTCATGGAAAGATTCAAGTGTGAGGGGAATTCTGAAGGTTGGAGCTGGAGGACTGACAGCCGTCACTTATTCTTTATTAGTTACTCAACACTGATAGCGTAGCTGTGCTCCATGGGCCCCAAACGTAGCAAGGGAAATGGAACCCTCATCCCCTGGATTGGTAATAAAAACTGGTCTAATTGGGGTCCAGTGAGCCCCTCATTTACCTGGGCCCAGTACCACTGCACCTGCTGCACCATTGATAGTTACTCCTCTATGGCCTCAGTGTTGCACCATTGATAGTTACTCCTCTGTGGCCCCAGTGCCACTGCACCCGCTGAACCATTGATAGCTACTCCTCTGTGGCCCCAATGCCACTGCACCCGCTGCACCATTGATAGTTACTCCTCTGTGGCTCCAGCGCCACTGCACCCGCTGCACCATTAATAGTTACTCCTCTGTGGCCCCAGTGCCACTGCACCCACTGCACCATTGATAGCTACTCCTCTGTGGCCCCAATGCCACTGCACCCGCTGCACCATTGATAGGTACTCGTCCGTGGCCCAGGTGCCACTGCACCTGCTGCACCATTGATAGACACTGCTCTGTATCGACCACTGTTCTACTAACAGCATTCTTCAAAGGCACTCTGTCATAAGACCAGTGTGAATCTTCCATGTCACTCTTGCCTGTAAATGTACTATGATTTTAGTTCTCCTGTATACCTCTGGTGGACATTCTAGTTTTTGGGTGCTTCTCCGGTCCAGGGAAGACATGGCTTGGCAGTTTGGGATGGACTGTTCCTATGAGGCACAGGGTCAAGACTGATTAGCATATAGCTGTGTCTGAACTGGGGTGGCGAAGTGAGCTAAAGAACTATGATGGATTCAACCCAGATCTGTGACTGGGGGTGAGTGTCTGAAAAGTTTCAGCGCTCCGTCTATCATCTCCTTGTGTTTGATTTGGACATTCTAGTTCACCCAGGGTCGAATTGACCGATAGGGCGATCAGACAGTGCTCGAGGGGCTGGTCTGATCGATTTTATGGTCTGGCGGGCCATATTTTACTTTTGATTTCCCCAGTATAACCACAAATATTGCTTGTAGTAAGCACAAATACATGTAGCCTTCCATACCTTGCAAAACACCTATACAATGTGTCTCTACAACTTCTAAACTGCCCTGTTTGCAAATGTGGGCCACTTTTTTAGCTCCCTGATTGGCTAATGGTGCATAAACGTTTCATTTGGTATTTTTTTTTACTGAATAGAACTACACTTATGTTTTTTAATTTACAAATGCATATACAAAAACCCACATAATGCAAATGAACCTGGTAGAAACCAACTGGCATTTCCATCACCTTTGATATATAATACTCATTCCCTAGTTCCATTGCTACTTACCCATTTGTGTTGGGTTGATTGACAACTGATGTCAGAAAGAGTGCAGCTCGGTTCCTGGTAAGTTTGATATTCGGTGAGTATTATCCTACGCTACCCTCCTGGGTAGGATTATACTAGGGTTTGTTCTATTTATTTATGAAGTACAATGTCAACCAAAGATGCTTAGTGTTGTTGAAAAGCAGAGAACAAAAGGCAAGACTGGTCGAGTAAAACATGTCTAAAGCATTATTCAGAGTTTGGCGAATGGGATTCTCCATCAAGCCCTGACGGATACGACTTCAGCCGAATTTTACGTGCCGTAGGCTTTATGCACTTGTGATCTGGTGATTGTGACACCCGCCATGATTGTGACGCAGCATCCCGTCTGCCAAACGTTAAATAGTGCCCTATGTTTTTAAGAACATCTTGAAATTCAAAAGCTGAGATTTTATTCTGAGAAGGATGGGTAAAGTGTCCTAAATTTGTCAGTTTATATGCAAAAGCACTTTCTAGCCTGAATCTGGGCACAAAAAGCTTGAAAAGACTTGGAGGACCAAGTAGACAACATGGCTGAAACCAACTACACTTTGGGCTTAATTACGAGTGACCCAGATGAGGCCGAGGCAATTAATGCACCTGGTGAAATCCGATGCTCCATTCTTCGAAATGTATAAATTGTGATAATTACTTCTAATGCCACATTTCCCCAGTGAAACTGAGGACTGACATGCTGAATTCATGCACTTCTCGGGTTCATTGGGTAGGTTTGAGCTGCTGAAATCTACCTGTGGAAAAATGCAAGGGCTGCAGTAAATGCAGCAAAACCTATAAATCCAATCACATGTAGGTGTTGTGAAGGTACTGAAACTAATGTGGCCACTCAGAATTGATGATTTTCAGCAACGGCTAAGAAGGATTTGTCACTGTAAGCCAATGTAACGCTGCCAGTGCTAGAAATGTAATGAACATATAAGAGAACAATGATACGGAGGAATTAATATGTTACTTTTATTAAAGTGTCGGGAACAATCAATTACCCTCACCTTAGTCCTTCAATCCTATAGACATGTATCACCTAATTTGATATAGGGCACACATACATGATGGAACCGGTCTTCAAAATAAAGATAACATTAAATTTACACACACATACAAATGTACATGAAGAAAAATATATACACAACATGAACACTGATATAGACAACATAATGTTACCAATACCCTAAAAATATGTTTATAACATTAGTGTCTGCCCATTTATTTAAGGCAGTCCACTTGGAGGTAGCCAAATGGTGTGTCCACAGAGGCAAACTAACCCTTATCAATGATCGCCAGGTTATTTATGAGGTTATGTAATTAAAAACCTCAAACTGCACCTCGATGGCGCCTGATGGGCACTGAGATTAAAAATAAATACCCTTATCTCACACGTAGTGCTTATTCTCTCATGGCAGAACTAATCACCCAGAGTACAACCGCCTCCCGGTCAGCTATAAGGATTCAAGCCGATCATCAATTACGGTCCTTTTCAAATTCTTCCGCGTGTACATAACCTCATAAAGAACCTGGCGATCATTGCTCCTTTGCCCTCGTCCTGAGGAGGCCGATTATATTTCAGAGGCTGAAACGCGTCTGCGTCGACGATACTACTGTGGAGGAGTCCTTATTGAATATTTTATAAAATATGTTTTGTGACACAAGAGAGCTACAAAGATAAGGGTTATTTTGCCTCTGTGGACACACCATTTGGCTACCTCCAAGTGGACTGCCTTAAATAAATGGGCAGACACTAATGTTATAAACATATTTTTAGGGTATTGGTAACATTATGTTGTCTATATCAGTGTTCATGTTGTGATATATTTTTCTTCATGTACATTTGTATGTGTGTGTAAATTTAATGTTATCTTTATTTTGAAGACCGGTTCCATCATGTATGTGTGCCCTATATCAAATTAGGTGATACATATCTATAGGATTGAAGGACTAAGGTGAGGGTAATTGATTGTTCCCGACACTTTAATAAATGTAACATATTAATTCCTCCGTATCATTGTTCTCTTATATGATTATGTTTGTTACCCAGATAGAGGAGGGTAAGTTGGGTATACCCCTTAGATATATAGAAATGTAATGAACGGTCATAGTTCAGCTAGAAATGTGTCTGTATTTGTTCTTAAACAAGTGTGTTGTGACACTCTAGTTGAATTTCCCAAGCAGACACCTTCTGCTGTTTAGACATAATTAAATGTAGGCATCAACAATGCATGATCAAGAAACGGGAAATGCCTTGAAGGAACCCTAGTTGATGTAAAGAGCTGCTTGCCATGATGGTGGTTTCCTTCTTCAAAGATATTTTATGGTAACTTTTAGCTCAGGATTTGTTTACAGGCTTGGCGACAAACGCCCCTTGAAGCTACCCATCGTCTGAAATCCTATACTGACAGCAGATTGCAACTATATAAATAAATGATAATTAACAATAATAAATAGGAACTAGGGAGCTAGTCATTAGCACGTCTATTGAGACTGAGCGTTAGAAGCTTTTTAAACTTCTATTACTTAATCATAGGACTACTGAGATTTTGAGTGATACATTGAGAAAGTGAATGTATGAGAAGGGGATGGAGGCAAATCTAACAAAGTCGGGGGGATATTCCCAAGGACGCGTGTTAACTATCGCCAAAATCGCTTAACGCAACTTCTCACATCACAGTCCATCGCGGGAAAATAACACCGCGTTAACGCAGCATTCACAACCCGGCGGCACCATGTGATAGCCCCACGAGAACGCGACAAATGCCCGCGTTAAAATCAACGCGACGCCGAAAAAATGCGAAACCCCAACGTGAAAAAAGTTGCGACGTCCCAAATCGCGAATCAAAAAGCAGCGATAACCAGCGACAGGCCTGCGATTCCCACGCGACATGCGGGAAAATGCACCATAAAAGCAGAGAAAAAAAAAGATAAAAAAATGTAACTGCGTACCACCATGGACGCACCTGGACCGAGTGCACAGGACAACGCGAACCCCACAAGCCCCACAGACGACCAGCCAGGAACCCCGGGGCCGGGGAAGGGCAAGGAGAAGAGGAAGAGGGAGATCAATCAATCAATCAGTGCATTTGTAGAGCGCACTACTCACCCGTGAGGGTCTCAAGGCGCTAAAAGGGGGGGGGAGTGCTGCTACTGCTCGAACAGCCAGGTCTTGAGAAGTCTTCTGAAGGTTAGCAGGTCCTGGGTCTGTCGCAGGTGGATGGGGAGGGTGTTCCATGTCTTGGCGGCGAGGTGGGAGAATGATCTGCCACCGGTGGTCGTTCGGTGGATGCGTGGAACGGTGGCGAGGGCGAGGTCGGTGGAGCGAAGCTGGCGGTTCGGGGTGTAGAAGGTGAGTCGTTTGTTGAGGTATGCTGGTCCGGCATTGTGGAGTGCTTTGTGAGTGTGGGTGAGGAGCTTGAAGGTGATCCTCTTGTTGACGGGGAGCCAGTGCAGGTGTCTCAGGTGGGCAGTGATGTGGCTGTGGCGGGGGATGTCGAGGATGAGGCGTGCAGAGGCGTTCTGTATGCGTTGAAGTCTATTCTGGAGTTTGGCCGTGGTTCCCGCGTAGAGGGCGTTGCCGTAGTCCAGCCTGCTGCTGACGAGGGCCTGGGTGACCGTCCTTCTGGTTCCGGTGGGGATCCATCTGTAGATCTTGCAAAGTATGCGGAGGGTGTTGAAGCAGGAGGAGGAGATGGCGTTGACTTGCTGGGTCATTGAAAGTGATGAGTCCAGGATGAACCCCAGGTTGCGTGCATGGTCGGTGGATGTCGGTGCGGCTCCCAGCGCGGCCGGCCACCAGGAGTCGTCCCAGGCGGATGGGGTGGAGCCGAGGATGAGGACCTCCGTCTTGTCTGAGTTCAGTTTCAGGCGACTGTTCTTCATCCATTCGGCGACGGCCTTCATTCCTTCGTGGAGGTTGGTTTTGGCGGTGGTGGGGTCCTTGGTGAGGGAGAGGATCAGATGGGTGTCGTCGGCATATGAGACGATGTTGAGGTCGTGTGATCGGACGATGTTGGCGAGCGGTGCCATGTAGACGTTAAAAAGGGTTGGGCTGAGGGATGATCCTTGGGGTACGCCGCAGGTGATCTTGGTGGCTTCGGATCAGAAAGGGGGGAGGCGGACTCTCTGGGTTCTGCCGGTGAGGAAGGAGGTGATCCAGTCCCGCGTTATGGAGGCGTGTGCGTAGGGTGTGGTGGCAGACGGTGTCGAAGGTGGCCGAGAGGTCCAGGAGGTTGAGGGCCACGGTTTCTCCTTTGTCCAGCAGGGTCCTGATGTTGTCGGTGGCGGCGATGAGGGCGGGTTCGGTGCTGTGGTTGCTGCGGAATCCGGATTGGGACGGGTCCAGGGTGTTGTTCTCCTCGAGGAAGTGGGTCAGTTGCCTGTTGACGATCTTCTCGATGACTTTCGCCGGGAACGGGAGCAGGGAGATGGGCCGGAAGTTCTTGAGGTCCTTTGGGTTTGCCTTGGGTTTCTTGAGTAGGGCGTTGATCTCGGTGTGTTTCCAGCTCTCTGGGAAGGTGGCAGTTTCGAAGGAGCTGTTGAGGATCTTCCGGAGGTGGGGTGCGATGATGGAGCTTGCTTTGTTGAAGATGTGGTGGGGGCAGGGGTCGGATGGCGAGCCGGAGTGGATGGTGTTCATGATTTTGATGGTGTTGTCGTCGTTGACGTGGTTCCAGGAGAGCAGGAGGCCGGTGTGGCTGGGGGGCGGTGAGTTTGGAGTGTCGGCGGCTGTCGGGGGGTCTGGGTGTTGAAGCTGTCGTGGATGTCTGCGATCTTGCGGTGGAAGAAGGTGGCTAGAGAGTCGCAGAGGTCTTGTGACGGCGGGATGTCATTGGAGCTGGAGCTGGGGTTGGCGAGTACCTTCACGATGTTGAAGAGCTCTTTGCTGTTGTGTGCGTTGTTGTTGATGCGTTCCTTGAAGGAGGTCCTTTTGGCGGTTTGAATGAGTTGGTGGTGCTTGCGGCTGGGGTTCTTGAGGGCAGCGTGGTTGTCCGGTGTCTGTTCGTGGCACCACTTCTTCTCAAGTCTTCGGCAGGTCTGCTTGGATGCCTGGAGGTCGGTGGTGAACCAGCTGGCCCTTCTGTCAGTGCGTCTGTTTGAGGGTTTCTTGATCGGGGCAAGAGTGTTGGCGCAGTCGTCAAGCCATTGCCTGAGTTTGCGGGCGGCTGTGTCGGTGTCGGTGGGGTCGGTTGGTGGGTCTCGGGTGAGGGTGATGATTAGCTGGTCTTCGGAGACCTTGTTCCAGCTGCGGTGGGGGATTCGTTGAGGGTGGTTGTGCGCGGTGTGTTTCTTGAAGGAGAAGTGGATGCAGCGGTGGTCGGTCCAGTGGAGTTCGGTGGTGTGGCTGAAGGTGACGTGGTTGCTAGCGGAAAAGATGGGGTCAAGCGTGTGTCCGGCGGAGTGGGTGGGAGTCATGACAAGCTGTTTGAGTCCGAGGTTGGCGAGGTTGTCGAGCAGGGTGGTTGAGTTGCTGTCGTTGGCGTTCTCGAGGTGGAAGTTCAGGTCTCCGAGGAGGATGTAGTCTGTGGAGGCCAGGGCGTGCAAGCTGACGATGTCTGTGATGGAGTCGCTGAACTGTGGCCGGTGTCCGGGGGGTCTGTAGATGAGGGTTCCTCTGAGGGTGGTGTTGGGATCGATGTGGATCTGGAAGTGCAGGTGTTCGGCGGTGGTGAGGGTGTCTTCAGTGCTGGTCGAAATTCTGAGGGTATTCCTGTGGACGATGGAGATTCCACCTCCCGGTCTGTTGGTGCGGTCCCTGCGGGTGATCTTGTAGCCATCTGGGATGGCTATGGCAATGTCGGGCGCCGATGAGGGGTTCATCCAGGTCTCCGTCAGGAAGGCGACGTCTGGGGAGGCTGAGTCGAGTAGGTCCCAGATTTCGACGGCGTGCTTGTGGACGGAGCGGGTGTTGAGTAGTATGCATCTGAGATGGTTGCGACCTGCCCTGGTGGGGGGGGAGGGCGAGCAGGTGTTCGGTGGCTGGTGAAGCTGCAGCTCCGGCAGGAGAAGGGTCCGTGGGTGAGCTTCGGGGTGGCCTGGAAGCAGGTGGATGATCAGCCGGAGTTGAGTTCGTGGAGGAGGTTGGCGTCGTAGCGGCGTTGGGTGTCGTGGCGCTCGTGGGGGCCAGGGGGTCTGGCGCTGGGTGCGGTCCAGGCGCGGACGGCACGCCAGCGGCGCACCCGCTGCACGCAGCCGCCATTAAGAAGGGGAGGTGGGAGGGAGGAGCTGCTGGGAGGCGGGTGTGGGGAGCGAATGGGCGAGCGAGGGGGGCGGGGCCGCAGCGGCGGGAAAGGGAAGTGGCAAGATGCCAAAATCGAATCAAGGAGAGTCCAGAGGGAGCGGTGAGAAGAATAGAGAGAATACAGTGAAAGTAGGATACAGTGAGAGTAATAGGGTTAAAAAGCGAAAGAAGTGCAGCAGGTGAAAAAAAGTGAGAAAGCGGCAGACGGGCCGAAGGGGCAGATCAGATGCAGAGGGCTGGCGTGAACTCGCGGAAGCAGCGGGGGAGGAAACACGGGCGCACTCAGGTGGAGCTTTGCAGCGAGGGTAGCGACCTGCCTGTAACCAGGGTCAAGGGTCGCTCTCTTCACCGCGCAGCGGCCGCCATTAAGAAGGGGAGGTGGGAGGGAGGAGCAGCTGGGAGGCGGGTGCGGGGAGCGAATGGGCGAGCGAGGGGGGCGGGGCCGCAGGGGACACAGCGGCGGGAAAGGGAAGTGGCAAGATGCCAAAATCGAATCAAGGAGAGTCCCAGAGGGAGCGGTGAGAAGAATAGAGAGAATACAGTGAAAGTAGGATACAGTGAGAGTAATAGGGTTAAAAAGCGAAAGAAGTGCAGCAGGTGAAAAAAAGTGAGAAAGCGGCAGACAGGCCGAAGGGGCAGATCAGAGGCAGAGGGCTGGCGTGAACTCGCGGCAGCAGCGGGGGAGGAAACACGGGCGCACTCAGGTGGAGCTGTGCGGCGAGGGGAGTGACCTGCCTGTAACCAGGGTCAAGGGTCGCTCTCTTCACCGCGCAGCCGCCGCCATTAAGAAGGGGAGGTGGGAGGGAGGACCAGCTGGGAGGCGGGTGCGGGGAGCGAATGGGCGTGCGAGGGGGGCGGGGCCGCAGGGGACGCAGCGGCGGGAAAGGGAAGTGGCAAGATGCCAAAATCGAATCAAGGAGAGTCCCAGAGGGAGCGGTGAGAAGAATAGAGAGAAAACAGTGAAAGTAGGATACAGTGAGAGTAATAGGGTTAAAAAGCGAAAGAAGTGCAGCAGGTGAAAAAAAGTGAGAATGTGGCAGACGGGCCGAAGGGGCAGATCAGAGGCAGAGGGCTGGCGCGAACTCGCGGCAGCTGCGGGGGAGGAAACACGGGCGCACTCAGGTGGAGCTCTGCGGCGAGGGGAGCGACCTGCCTGTAACCAGGGTCAAGGAAAACCAGATCATCGTCACGGAGGAGACAGAACACAACCAACAACTGTACGTCACCTCCACTGTGTCATCGGCAACACAAACGGAAACATGGCAGTACATCGTGAACAACGTGAATGCAGTCGGAGTGTCGAGGAGGACAATGGAAGAGGTCAAGAGGCGCTAGAATGATGTGAAGGGCAAAACCAAGAAGAAACACTATGCCAACTTTAAAGCAGCAACGCAGATTGGAGGTGGGGGACCAGCGGCACACCAGGAGCTGGATGACAGTGAGAAAATGGTGGCCACAGTCATCAGTCGGGATACGGGGCCAGGAGTTGGGGATCGGGACACTGCTCAACATGACCTGACACAACATCAACAGGGTGAGTACCGACCAAGGACTGGGGGGACGGGGGGAGATGGGCACAATGGCACACATGCACAATTAAGTAGAGCACACTGCACACCCACAATGACTCTGGAACATGTCCCTGATCCCCGTGCCACACAGCAGCACACATACAGAAACTCAGGGAATGTGTGTTGCATTGAATTTATTTGCACATGCTGTGCCTGTGGTCATTTTGCACTGTCTCATGATTGCCAAGCACTGACACAATGTGACGTCCTCATGTGAAGAAATTGTCAATGATGTTGTTCCTACGGGCTATTCCTGCTGCAGCTGCAGTGGGGTGTGGTCCACCTGCCTCATCTTCCTCATCATCGTCCGGTGCATCTGGCACCCGTAACCATGGGGCATTGGTGCGTACACATATGTTGTGCAACACACAACATGCAACGATCATCTTTCACACGATGACTGGGCTGTACAGGAGCCTCCCACCTGTGATGTCCAGGCACCTGAAACGTGACTTCAACACGCCAAATGTGCGTTCCACGATGCCCCTGGTGCGTTTGTGGGCCGCATTGTACTGCCTCTGGGCCTGTGTGTTCGGGGCTTGGAGGGGTGTCATCATCCAAGGGCAGAGTGCATATCCCTGATCACCTGTGACAGTGCAGAGAGACATGAGTCAATAGTTGGTTCTGCATGATGTGTTGGCAGGCTCACTAGTTCATTGGCATGTGATATGTGTTTCATAGTGATTGCGGTTCGACATGTACTGCTAGTAGCAAATGAGCGCCATCAATGTGTATTACGTAGCCTCACTGCTGCTCCTCCCTCCCCCGAGCCTATTTCCTCGTGTGCGCTGCGCGCTTGCATCACCTGCACTCCTACGGCACACCATTGTCATGCCTGTCTGCGCATGTCCACAAGCCTGACAACGACACTGTGATGTTGTGTGTTGAAGGTGGGCGGCCACGTGTGTGTAGGCCTATGGTAAGGATAGGGTGGACACACATGTGGAGTTCATGGCTGGCCGAGGTCGCGATGCGGTCGAGGCAAGACCTTTGGCTCATGCTGCGGTATTAGCGATACACACACAACAGTTGGCATGTATGATCCCGGACCCCCAGCGGGCTTGCGCTCATTCATTAATCCCTTCGTCCGAGCCCGCACTTGGGGGCATGTTACATTGCAACTTTGTCCATTGCGGGACGGGTGGCGCCGACACCACAACAAAGACACACGCATTAGGTACTAAATTGGCAAGTCCAACACTCAACCACGCCCAGAGCCCCGGGGTGATCATCCACACCCCTACGCTGGACTGCCGTACGCCAGCCCACTCCGGCAACGCCTACAGGGGGGTACGACACAGCTACATGTCCCAGGTCTACCCCACTGCCTGAGGTGACATGGTTGCGTCCGCTGTACACAGCACAATGCAATGTGGTAGGGCCCGGGGGGGGCCCTCATGCACACACAATGACCACATGGACACACTTGGATAGTTTGTGGAACTGGCTACGGGCACGTGCGCCCGGACCCTTTATTGCCAGGGGCACATGTCCAGTGACGCCTGTGCTGGATGGGTGTGGGGTGAGTGTAAAGCCAGCCCTCAGGGAGTTGTTGGCGCTGACAACAACTACAACAGTGATCAGACAATCAGAAGTTCACAGTTCAAACAGCAATGGTCCACGACTTGAGCTGCACAGAGTTAGTGGCCACGGATGCACTGCGGCCGGCACAGGCACACCGCCACGGGACGGTGACTACCGGTGCACTGAGGAAGGGCCACGAGAGCTGAGCGGGTTCTCATCGATGTCTAAGGTGAATGTCGCAGAGGGTTTCGGGGGACAGTGGAAGGTGTTCTTCCAGGGCATGATACAGAGGGCAGTACCAAGCAGACACATGCAATATGGAGGAGATGAATGCTACAGACTCATGTTTAACACCAAGTCATTACCAGCCACATGATGATGAAGACAACCCCCAGGCCATTGACTGAGACGCCACCAAAGTTCAACCAGAGGGTGTAACCTACTTGACCGTAGTGTGGGCCGGAGGCAGCGGTTAGCAGGTGCCCCCAGCCACGTGTCCTTGGCTCGCGATGCACAGAGTCAGTGGCACCAGGGCAGTTGTTGGTGGGGTTCGGTCACCTCCGTAACGAGGATCCTGTTTGTCATCCGGATTGAATCGCGTCTTCCTCTTACTCCTCTCCTAGCGTGCAATGATACGGACTCTGCCATTGTAAAATCAAGACTCAGTTCCAAATGTGTGACCTACTTGACCGCAGTGTAGGCCTGAGGCAGCGGTCAGCGCGGGGCAACGGCTGTTCAGGCAGCTCCTCCTGGTACTCTCACACACGACGTTGGAATGCCATGTGGCGATGATTTGTGGTTGACGGAGGTAGTGGCACCAGAGCTGTGCGTGTGTGCAGCCTGCGACGATGCCGTGTCCTGCCTGGTACGGATTGTATTGGATTTGTGTGAGGCCTGCTGGACCGCAGTGTAGGCAGTACACAGGTGACCCCGCGGTGCTGGGCCGCAGTGTAGGCCGAAGGCAGTAGTCAGCATGGGCCCACAGACACGTGTCGTTGGAATGCTATGCACAGAGTCGGTGGCACCACATCGTAGGGAGTAAGGTGATATAAACCCTGCAATAAACGTATGTACTCTGCCATTGAATAATCAAGACTCAGTTCCAAATGTGTGACCTACTGGACCGCAGTGTAGGCCGGAGGCAGCGGTGGAGTACGTCAATGAGAAAGGAGTAATGGGGGGCCTGTGTCGCGGAGGCCGTGATGGTCTGAGGAGGCTGCCATGGTTGCGGGCCTCGGGCTTGGAGCTTGCACCGGCACGTGGTGGGCCCTCTTTGACACACGCCGGTGTCGGCAGGTGAGCAGTGCGGCCTGGCTGCGCTGGGGCGGGCATGACGCGTTTTGGGACCAGCGGCCTGGGGTGCAGCAGGCGCACAGGATCGCAGGCACCGCCGCTCAATGCGTCGGCCTCGTGGCGGGGTGAGAGGCGCAGCCCTGGCAGACACGTTGGCCATTCCGGAAGAGAACCACGCCCAGAGTAACGGGCTTTTTATTCACACCCCTACGCTGGCCTGGCGTACGCCGGGCCAGCCCACTCCGCGCACGCTTACAGGAGGGGACGTAACAAGCTACATTTCCGCATTGTTCCCCGCTGGCTGCGGTTACATGGTTGCGTCCACTGTCCAGTACACTCCAGACACCAGCAGTGTATGTCGACATGGAAGTGTCTGTGGTCTGCATACTGCGGTCTGTCCAGCACATCCACTCCACACTTGCCATTGTGTGCATTCTTATTCATGGGTCACTTGCCTCCCTCGCACATGCCGGGTTCCCACCTCTCCCCACATTCTGCTATTGTGTGGCTGAGGTGCCATGCCGTTGATGGCTTGTGTACATGGCTAGCCCAGGTTGCCACAGTAAGTAGTGTTGTCGTGTTTGGAATGTGGGGATGTTGGTTGTCATGTTGTATGTGATTTTGTGACGTGTGCATTCCCAGAGTTGTGAGTTGTCTGGATGTGGTGTTGAGGTGTGTGGTGTGTTCCGTTGGTACTTACCAACGAGCAGTGCATTCCCATAGGTGGCATCCTGAAAGCGCTGGTTGATGATGGACTGTCGGAAGTTGAAGGAATCATGCACAATGCCTGGGTAGTTGGCGACGACATTGGTGAAGAGTCCCCGGTGGTCCACTATTGCCTGCACATTGATGGAATGCGTGTGTTTCCTGTTGCGGTAATTGTGTGCAGTGGCGGCAGGGGGCACAAGAAGTACATGTGTGCAGTCGATTGCCCCCAAGACGTGCGGGAAGCCAGCTATGGCGTAGAAGCCTTGCTTGATCTCCAGCTGTTCCTGCGCAGTGTGTGGGAATTAAAGTTGCTGGGATACCAAGCTGATGATGACATCCAGGACAGGTGTGAGGAACTTTGACAGGGCTGGCTGTGAGACTCCTCCGACTCTGGCAGTTGTTGGTTGGAAGGTCCCAGAGGCCAACAGGTGAAGCACGGCCAGAAGCTTTGTCTGCGGAGGGATGTTGGTTCTCCGCTGTGTTGGTACCATCAGCCTGCGGGCTATGATGGTCAGGATGCGTAGGATGGTTGTCCTTTTGAGCCTGTAGTGGGCAATGACTTCCTCTGGCGTTAAGTCTCCCAGGCTGGTGCGAATTCGGAAGTTCCGGTGTCTTTGTCTACGCTGCCACTGTGGTAGTCTGGGGGGGGGGGGGAGTTCTGGGGGGGGGTGGGGGTCCTGGGTGTGGTGGCGGTGGGTGTTGTGGCCCTCTTGGCGCTCCGAGCTGCATGATCAGTAACTCCATGGCATCTGTTGTTCTTCTGGTGTGGCTGTGGGCTGGGCTCCCTTTTATGGTGCAGGTTATCGTCCGACTCAACACCAGGTAGGAGCAGGTGTTAAATCCATGCTGCTAACATGCCTTATCGCATGTTTTTGATTCTTATCGCCGTTCTGGCTGGTCATTGGGAATGTTGCGAAGTGGTGTTTCCGCAGGTTTTTGCACGGGAACGCCTACTCTGCATCTCATTAGCGTTAGTTGCCGGCGTCATCCGTGGCGATGTTTTTTGCGGCTGCTATCGCAGGAATGCTGGTGATATCGGCTGTTAGCACCAGCTTGTGAATGGTGCGATGAATTTATCACCACTTTGGCTGCGATAAAGTGCCGCTAACTCGGCGATGAGTCCTTGAGAATATGCCCCTCGGTGCGCTGACACTGCCACCATCCACTTCTATCATAAGATTGTATGGGATCAACAAAAGCTCGAGCTCTATACTCAACTCAGTCATCAAAAAGGTGTAGGTAGGCTGAAATTTAGAGACCATGAGTAAAAACAAGTGCCCATTGTATAATCATACAATGAATGATTCCATAAGGAATGCAGCTATAATAATCACTTGTTTTTAAATGGTGTTTCACACAACACTTTTGCTGTTTCTAAGCACTGTAAATAACACTCATGGTACTCAATGTAACTACATTCAGGAGGATAGAAGCTTGTGTCAACCATGTCACGTTTAAAACTCTTGATCTACCAAGTACCGCTTTGTTCCAGCAGAAAACATTCAGCTCATTGAGCTATCTTCCAACTAGCAGAAAATATAGTATGAAGTAATCAAACAAAGATAGACTTAATTGTTTCATGCCCAAAGGCATCTACATTAAATTTTAACAAAAACTATGACTCATGGTTGGCTGGGGCTATAGAACCCACAAGATCACTCAATGATCACTCTATTCTTTCCTTTTTTTGTCCTTCATATTCAATTACATTTTCTTTTCAGTGTATCTCAGTACATTCGTGATTGTATTATAATTTTAGGAATTGTTCTCTACAACATAGAAGGTATGAATATAGTTGTGTAACCCTAGCCCTGCACGTATTATTCAGCGTGGCACACAGCACACAACTTACAGACGTGGCCGCTTTCTACTGGTGCACCTGCAGCTTTCCATTAGAAGTAGGGTGCCGGGCAGGTACCCGTGGCCGTGGAAGGGTGACAGTCAACATCCACATTCTCTAATCAGAAGAACACGAGTGTACTGTGTATGGCAGACCGGAATTCCGCATGTTATGGAACTCCGTGGAGTTTTTAGATAACTCCACGGAATTCCGCGGAGTAAAACTCTGCGAGCTTCGCCCACCCCTAATCAGGAGGCCAACAGACTTGCCCTTTGAGGCACTTTGGGATCCTGGGTTCAAGATGAAGTTGCAGGTCCAGTTCTTCTTCCCCAGGCAACAGTGCAGCAGGCAGCAGGACAGCACAGCAGGGCAACAGTTTCTTTAGAGTAGCAGTCTAGCAGGGTGGCAATGTTTGTAGCAGCACAGCAGTCGGAAAGAATACACAAAGCTCAACTATCATCTACACTCAGTCATGTGACGAGAGATGGGCTACAGGCACTAAATGGATAAGGCAAGAACATGCCAAATTTCTAAAAGTGGCATTTTCAAAACTGCAATTTAAAATCCGACTTCACTATAAGTTAAAAATTTTAAATTGTGATTCCAGAGACACCAAACATGAACTGGGTATTTCTTCCCATTTGGAAATTACAGTTATAAAATGTAATAAGGCAACTTCAATACTATCCTGTGGGAGAGGTAGGCCATGCACTACTGCAAAACGAATTTAAGAGTTTTTCACTACCAGGAGATGTAAAACAAAAGTACATGTCCTACTTTTTAAATACATTGCACCCTGCCCTTTGGGCTGTCCAGGGTCTACCCTAGAGGCGACTTAGAAAAGTATTAAAAAAAGAAGGTTTGGGCCTGGAAAAAGGTTTGCTTTGCCAGGTCAAATTGGCAGTTTAAAGTGCTCACACAGGCTCTGTAATGACAGGTCTGAGACATGTTTAAATGGCTACCTAAGTGGGTGGCACAATCATTGCTGCAGACCCACAAGTAGCATTTAATTTACCGGCCCTGGGCATATGTAGTGCCACTTTACTAGGGGCTTATAAGTAAATTAAATATGCCAATTGGGTATAAGCCAATGCTACCATGTTTAGAGGAGAGAGCAGACGCACTTTAGCACTGGTTAGCAGTGGTAAAGTGCGCAGAGTCCTACGGTGAGCAAAAACGAATTCAGCAACAAAAAAAGAAAATAGGAGGAGGAAGGCAAAAAGATTGAGGATGACCCTGCAGGAAGGGCCAAGTCCAACAATAAAATAAACCTGATGGCATTTAAGAGGAGGTAGGTTAACAAAGAGTATTCATGAAGGGTAGGTGGTGAGATTTAGAAGTGGCGTCAAAGTATCTTTAGTGAGAGGTTAAATTTGTAAATAATCTGTCTTTGGTGGACCACATTAACCCTTTGAGTGTAAGGATGAGATGGTCTTGTCTTCAGCACCACTGGGGCTGGCTGTGCTGAGGACGAGACTATCTTGACCTTTGTACTTAGGTGGTTAAATGGGTGGTCCATCACACAAAGATGGTAGCTGGAGCTCTTTGTAAAACTGATATTCAAATTGGGAGAAAATCTACAGAAATGTTAAAATATACATAGGAAGCATAGCTTGTAGGCGTCCTTCTTTAAGGCAGTAGGATTTTTCCTTGGACATACTTAAAAAGTATTGAGACACTGAAATGTTAATTGTGAAAGGCGGGCAACCTCTATGTAAGGTAACTCCAAACTTTGCTCAAAGGTTGAAGTTAGGAATGATAAATATTAGATATAAATACTTTGAGAGGTTCTTATGTTGCTGGCATCAAGTTAACCTGGTGAATAAAGCAGCACTGAGATATTCTATGAGAAAGGTTGTTCGAAGTAAAAGTCCTGTGTCATTCTTTTTAACCAGGATACAAATTTTGGATTCTCTGGTGATAAGTGAGAACAGAGATCAATTTCTAGAGGATGGCCAAAGCTGGACAACTCACATTATAATGTTGACAAGAAATCAGAGTTTTGAAGCCAATATGACCCTCTGTGATACATCTGGTAAACACAATTACATAGGTATGACTCTGATTTAACTGACTCCCTAAAAATATTTATTATCCATTAGAACATTGGAATGTGGAGCACTCCATTGAATACAATGGAGTGATCTGTGCTTCTACGGGGCGGTAAAAGCCAGCAGAGCAACATTCCAATGTTGCTTTTCACAGCTGTTGCTGTGTACAAAGGCCTCTCGGAGCTCGAGGGGATTTAAACCCCCTCGGGCACCGAGAGGCCTTTGTTTTATTTGTTTGAACATTCTGCCCTCTAGTGACAGAATGTTCTAATAGCCTTATAGCCCTCCGTAGCTGGGCTATACCGGCCATTAAAGTCCCGCTCCCTTGTTAAAGGCCCGAACCGAAAGGCCTTTAATGGCCGGTATAGCCCGCTACGGTGGGCTATAAGGCTATATTCGATCATTGGAGCTTAGATGCCGGATGCTAATAATGAGAAAGAGGCAACTCCTGAAAGGAGAATTTTCAGGGTCCCGGTTAAACATTTTGGGGTCAGATTTACTACATACTTGTGTTGTCCTTGCAGTAGGGAAACACAGATATTGCTGACAGAGGGATATATAGGGTTTGCCGCTTGTCAAAAAACAGGTGATACCGTGGGAGAAGGTGTGGCATCACTGGGCCGCTAATAGGGGTTTGTAATGTAATGAGAAGGGAGGGGTGGGCGGGGAGCGGTACGACCACAAGATGGCGCAGGAACTTTCGTAACAGCCTGTATTGTACTGTCAGTCCGGGGATCCAGCAAATAGATTGCTCATGAAGAAGAACTGTATTATACAATGTTTTTGCCATCCATGCTCTCTGATTACTGTACTGCACACTGCACTTTGTTTTAATATGTTCAATAAAAAGACTTGTTAAAAAAAAAAAAACAGGTGATACCAAGAGGCATAAAATAATACCTGCAATTTTTGCATGCTTTCTAACATGGAGGATGAACAGTGATGGTTTAATCAGGCTAGAATCTGTCAGTGTTGTCAGCTTGTGTGGCGAATGATTCAGGGTTGTGCAAAGTGGCTAAACATTTTCTGCAGCCTCACTCAATTTCTATGGCAAATGTTTCAAACAAGGTAAAGGTTTTCCACTATGTTTGAAATTTGTAAATTTGTGTCCCACTTTCTGGTCATCTACCCCCATTTAATACGAACTAAAAGCTTTTACATATGGTATACTTTGCTGAAAACAAGTAATGTTCTTTCCCTTAGCAATGCCATTGTAGAGAAAAAAATCTTCAAAAGGTAAACTTCCACAGAAAAATTCTGAAATGGGTAAACTGGCATAGGAATACTCCATATGCTTTTTCCTTGATAGCTGGGTTTGGTTAGACTGAACATTATCCCCCTATATGGTAAAAATTGTCTTGCAATACAGAAAAAACGTATCGACTAATGTATACAATGGAGATATAAAATGGAGAATTTCGCAAAACATTGATAAGGAACAAAAGTATTTACATTCATGTGAGTCATTCATGCTGCAGCTGCCCATTTCCCTCATTTGAAAAACAGGCTCTTTAAACTTGACCATGACATCTGGATCCTAAATTTCTTCCTCACTGCCTAGGGAATGCCACCTCGCTCAGTGAATTTAACAAGGATGTGTGAAATCTGAGTAATTTTCTTTTGCGTAATTATGCAAACTTTTGGCAAATTACGAGATATTATGCGTATTTGCTTGTAACGAAAAACTGGAATTTGGCGCTGTACTTTAGCAGAAAATACAGATGCAACAATGCACTTTGGCACTACAAACACAGTGAAAAAAACAGAAAGAAAAGCACAGTAACCAAAAGCCACTTGTGTCCTGCCATTCGTGTTGTCCCTGTGTGTCCATTGTAAATGTTTACCAAGAACAGTGCATTCTTGGTAATTTTTTTTATCACAAATGGTGCATAAATACACGATGTGACATTATAGCATAACTTCAGAAATTGTGTGTAACAAAAGTAACACCAAATCACAAAAATTAAGCTAATTACACTGGTGTAACACAAATTTCGCCGACGCGTAGAATTGAACAGAATTTGTAACCTACAGGAGTCAGATTAAATAGTTTGCATTGGTGCAAAAAAAGAAATGAGTACTTTTTATTGTACCGTTTTGGCTGGTTGTTATTAGATAAAGGAGCAAAAAGTAGATGCTCCAAACTACAATGCCTAAACATTTTAGTTCCATCTTGGGTTCAGATTACATAAATGTACACAGTGCAGGGCCAATTGGCACCAACGTGTGTGCTGACTGCCCATGAAAAAAACAAGCTTTGCACTCTGACATTTGATTTAGACATTGAAGATGAAGTGCTTTTTTTCCAACAAAGGGGGGCCTCCTCATTCCATCTTTCTCAAGATCTGGTTCTGTCTGTCTTTTACCAGGAAACAGAATGGCGCATTTTGGATCTGCATAAGACACTTTCTATTTATCTTCAAAGAACATGCTCTATTAGGCAGGTGGATTCCTTATTTGTCACCCTTGGTCTGGTGAAAAAATGTCACTCTCCATGTACCTCCACCCTAAGTAGGTGGATAAGAATGACCACTGTTTTGGCTTATCGAAAGGCAGCCGATTCACTTCCCTCCATGATGCAGGGTTGTTGTATTAGGAGCACGTCTACTTCTTAGTAGCCATTTTAGGGAGCCTCCCTTAAAGACATTTGTGCAGCAGCAACCGGGGCATCTCCTCATACATTTATTTCTCAATTCAATTCAATTTCTCATTATAAACTTTGTATGGGAGAGGTGATTTCTTCTACCTTTGGTATGGCTGCTGTGTATGCAGGTCAATAATGGTATTCTTGGTTTGACGAAGACTGGAATAAATCCTCACTGGGCGTTGCATTATTTTTGTTTATGTTTTTCTTGTTTTTTGCCAATTTTTAGTATGCTTGGGTATACACTCATGCTATGAGGACTAGGACAAGCAAGATGGACGGGGTAGGTAATGTTCGGATTAATTGTAACGGTGGGTGGTAAACTCCGCTCCGCCTGCAGAGTTCACAGAGTTTTAGCCACTCCCCACTCCGCTTGGAGGACGGAGTTTGGCAAAAACTCCATCTACACCGCGTAGCGGAGTTTACCGTTGGCACTTAGCACTATCATAAATAATTTATGTTGTTGGGTAATGGGCGTTACTCGGAGGATGCACTTCACTGTTAATTCTGCGCTTGCTTAGAAATATGATCCACCCACAAAATGAAAACCATGTTCCCCCTAAAGAAAATGCCTTGCTGTGGTACCGGAAAAGATCTAATGTGTTCCGGAAGTTGTACGTTCAACCGCGCATGAGCTGGAGTTGCAGGCTCTTTTGCACGCTGTGGTCTGAGGAGACATCTGTAAAGAACGAATCACTCTTTGTACTGCGCAGTGGACACATGTACACATTGTCCGCCACCATGGACTCTCAGGAGGTGAGGCTTCAGGGAGCAGGAAGGAGAATGGGGAGCACCGAGGAGGGGACAGAGACTGCAACCGAGCTCGGTGTGGGGGCTGAGGGGGCTCCTCTTGCCCTCATCCCTCCGCTGCCACGTCGCATCGCAGATAAGGGCTTGAAATGTACAAACAACATATTTCTAAATATCTGGTTAGCATTTCGTGCTTCGTTTGAGATAGGGTGCGGCTCTAAATTCAGCCTAATGTGCTCGGTCTAGGTCCACTCTCTCCCCGCAGCTCCGCTGTGCCGTCTCTTGCCTCCAGACCCCGACCTCCTCCTTCGGAGGTTCGAGGCTGCTGCCCGCTCCTGCACCTGCTGCCCGCTCCAACTGGGACCAGACTGCCTGCAACCACCATAACCTTTCTCAGCCGTTTTTTTCTTAATTTTTCCCTGTTGTGCGACTGTTATTGTGCCCATATGTGGCTTGCTCTAATTCCACCACTGTTTTTATTTTCTCGTGCCTGCCTGTTCCTTTCACCTTTTGCCGCTGCTGCCCCTGCGGCCCCTCCCCCCCGGAATTTCCCCCCGGAATTCCCCTCCGGAATTCCCCCACTCCCGCCTCCCAGCCTCTCCTCCCTCCCACCTCCCCTACTTAATGGCGGTTGCGCAGCGGACGCGCGCAGTGGTCGTGCCGCCGGCGTGCCGAAGGCAAGCCCGTCTGCGCCCGTCCGCGACCCAACCGCGGCCAGCGCCAGGAACTCTGACCTCCCACTACCCATCGCTACGACACCACCACCCTCCTCGCACTCAACCCTGGAAGACTTAGAGAATGCCAACAGGCCTCGCCGAACACGACACACGGCCAGTTCTCCTGTCTCCACTGCCGCCAGACCCTCACCGCCACCCCGGCCTCCAACACCGCCAACGCCACCACCGTGGACACCCTAATATGCATCCTCCTCAACGTACACTCCGTACACAAACACACCATGGAAATCTGGAACCTACTCGACTCTCTCTCGCCCGACATCACCTTCTTCACAGAGACCTGGACCAACGCATCCTCCGCCCCCGACATCAGCACCGCCATCCCAGACGGATACAAGATCCAGAGGAAAGACCGCCCCAACCACCCCGGAGGGGGCCTCGCCATCGCCCACAAGAGCACCCTCCGCCTCACCACCTCCAGCGAAACCTTCTCCTCCGCCGAACACCTGCACTTCCAGATCCAGACCACCCCCAAAGCCACACTCCGAGGAACCCTCATCTACAGACCCCCTGGCCCCCGAACACCCTTCGCCACCACCATCACTGACTTCATCGCACCCCACGCCATCGCCTCAGCAAACTACATACTCATTGGATACCTGAACATCCACCTCGACAACCCCAGTGACCCCAACTCCACTATCCTTCGTGACAACCTCGCCAGCATCGGACTTAAACAACTCGTCGACACACCGACCCACAGAGCAGGACACACCCTCGACCCCATCTTAGCGGCAGGAAACAGTGTCCAATTCAGTCACACAACGCAGCCGCCATGGACCGACCACCACTGCGTACACTTCGCCATCAACAAACCCAAGGCACCCAAACCAGCCCCACGCCCACCTCGAAGGAACTGGAGCAAGGTTACCGACGAGCAACTTAACTCCACCCTCACCCGAGACAACCACACCTGGGCACCCGACGCAAATGACGCAAACAACGCAGCCAGAGAACTCCACACCTGGATCTTCAACTGCGCAGACGAGCTCGGCCCGCTACGCAACCCCGACAGGCAACGCCCCAGGAAAGCCGCCTGGTTCACCACCACTCTCCAAGAAGCCAGACGCACCTGCAGATGCCTGGAGAAGAACTGGAGAAGCACCAAGACAACCGAAAACCACACCACCTACAAGGACGCCTTGACGGACTACCATAACCAGATCAGAGCAACCAAGAGGAACTTCATCCACAACAAAATCCTGGCCAACTCCACCAACTCCAAGGAACTTTTCAGTGTCATTCAGGAATTCACCAACCCACGCAGCGAAGCCACAGACATCACACCATCCCAAGACCTCTGCGACAAGCTTGGAACCTATTTCCACCTCAAGATCAAAAACCTCTGTGACAACTTCATCGACCATCCACCAGGTGCCACATACGGCCCCCTGCCCCCCAGAAACACCAGCCAGCCCACCATCTCCAACTGGACACCGATCACGGCCAAATACACCACCTCAACCATGAAAAGCATCCACTCGGGGGCCCCCACCGACCCCTGCCCCCCTCACATCTACCACAGAGCTGCGGCCGCCATCGCACCCGAACTACAACACACCATCAACACCACCTTCAAAACAGGCACCTTCCCAGACGACTGGAAGCGCGCAGAAGTCAGACCCCTGCTCAAGAAGCCCACAGCTGACCCCACCGACCTCAAGAACTATCGGCCCATCTCGCTCCTCCCCTTCGCAGCCAAAGGTGCAGAGAAAACAGTCAACAGGAAACTGACACGATTCATTGAAGAGAACGCAGTCCTCCACCCGTCCCAATCCGGATTCCGAAGCAACCACAGCACAGAGACCGCCCTACTCACCGCCACAGACGACATCCGCACCCTCCTGGACCAAGGCCACTCCGCAGCCCTCATCCTACTCGACCTATCAGCGGCCTTCGACACCGCCTCCCACCGCACACTAGTCACCAGACTACACGACGCAGGCATACAAGGAACAGCCCTGGACTGGATCCGATCATTCCTCACCGGAAGAAGCCAAAGGATCAGACTCCCACCCTTCCTCTCCGACCCCACGAAAATCACCTGCGGAGTCCCACAGGGTTCATCACTGAGCCCCACCCTCTTCAACATCTACATGGCCCCCCTCTCAGCCATCGTCCGACAACACGGCCTCAACATCATATCCTACGCCGACGACACCCAGCTCATCCTCTCCCTCACCACTGCCAAACTCAACTTCCAGAAAGGAATGCAAGACGTCGCAGTCTGGATGACCAACAGCTGCCTGAAGCTCAATGCCGAGAAGACAGAAGTCCTCGTCCTCGGTACCACCCCTTCTGCATGGGACAGCACCTGGTGGCCGACCGCCCTTGGAAGCCCACCTACCTCCTCAGACCACGCCAAGAACCTCGGCATCATACTCGACTCATCACTCACCATGAACCGACAGGTCAACGCCGTCACCTCCAGCTGCTTCAACACCCTCCGCATCCTCCGCAAGACCTTCAAGTGGATCCCCCCTGAGTCAAGGAAGACAGTCACCCATGCACTCATCACCAGCAGACTGGACTATGGAAACGCACTCTACGCCGGCATCAACAAGTCCCTACTCCACAAACTCCAAACAATACAGAACACCGCCGCCAGACTCGTCCTCGGCATCCCCCGACACGAACACATCAGCCAACACCTACGAAGTCTCCACTGGCTCCCCGTGGAGAAAAGAGTCACTTTCAAAATCCTCACTCACGCCTAGAAATGCCTACACAACAACGGACCCAAATACCTCAACGACAGAATCAACTTCCACGTACCCAAAAGAAACCTCCGATCTTCCAACCTCGCACTGGCCGAAACCCCGCGCATCCACAGAGTCAGAGCAGGTGGAAGATCCTTCTCTCACATTGCAGCCAAGACCTGGAACGGGCTACCGGAAGACATCAGGCGCGCCCCCTCCCTGAACACCTTCAGGAAGACCCTCAGGACCTGGCTCTTCGGCTAAACAGATCTGCGAACCCCCCCCCCCCCTCAGCGCCTTGAGACCCTCATGGGTGAGTAGCGCGCTTACAATTCCCTGATTGATTGATTGATGTGCACAGAAAGAAACGTATTTATCATAATAGAAAGCAATTTTTGTGCAGCCTTTTCTGCCACACAATTTGATGTTTCCTGATGCAGTAAATTGGAGCTCTTGTTAGTTCCTCAAAGTATTGGTGTTATTTTGTAAGTGTCACGTGGTGGGATTTGGTCTTGTGCTTGGATTGTAAAGCCTTAGAAAAAAGTTAATTGAGTCTGAGAATTGACACCTGCTGGTGGGAGGGCTGACGTTGATTTTAGGTGTCTAACCAGCAGGAATGGGTGAGGGCAGGAGTCCGAGACAACTGGGCCATGGGAATAGCTGAGCGCCCAAGTGTCTGAACAGGTTGGTTTTAAATATCTTCGGGTGAAATAACGCAATTTGCAATTACGAGTGTTTCAGGGCCCTGAATGGATTACCTAAAATCTCTGGACTCTATAGTTCTAGGCCGGTGTACACTGGTCTTCTCTGGGACGGTGAGAGAGCTGAAAAATTCCAACTCTCTGCCAGCTGCCGTAAGGGGTGGGGGGGAGCAGGTAGTGTGCCATTCACCCCAGCTGGCGCTTGCAGCGATATCTCTGCTGCAAACTCTTGCAATTTCATAGTGATGCATAAGGCATTGGGTGGGAGCTCCACTGGAACGATCCTTGAGCATGAAGAGCACCACCTCTCCCTTTCTTCTAGGGGGACAGACCTAAGATAACTTAAGGGTGGGCGAGTGGAGCAACTCGGCCAGCTTGCGGAACTCCGTGGAATTACACTGAGGGGGATATTCTCAAGAACGTGTGATAATTATTGCAAAATTAGATTAACACAACTTTGCACATCGCAGTCCATCGTGGGAAAATAACACCGTGTTAACGTTGTATTCTCAACCCGGCGGCACCATGCGATAGTCTCACGGTAACGCGCCAAATGACCGCGTTAAAATTAACGTGACGCCGAAAAAATGCGAAACACGAACGCGAAAAAAGTTGCGATGCCCCAAATCGCGATACAAAAATCAGCGATAACCAGCGACAGGCCTGCAATTCCCACGCGTCATGCGGGAAAATGCACTATAAAAGCAGAAAAATAAAAAAGACAAAAAAAAATAAACTGCGTAGCACCATGGATGCACCCGGACCGAGTGCAGAGGACAACGCGAATCCCACAAGCCCCACAGACGACCAGCAAGGAACCTCGGGGAAGGCCAAGGAGAAGAGGAAGAGGAAGACGGGGTTCAGTCCGCAGAAAAACCGGATCATCGTCACGGAGGGGATAGAACACTACCAACAACTGTTCGTCACCTCCACTGTGTCATTGGCAACACAAACGGAAATATGGCAGTCGATCCTGAACAACGTGAATGCAGTCGGAGTGTTGAGGAGGTCAATGGAGGAGGTCAAGAGGCGCTGGCATGATGTGAATAGCCAAACCAAGCAGAAACTCGCTGCCAACCGGAAGGCAGCAACAGCGACTGGAGGTGGGAGTCCTGCGCCACAGGAGGAGCTGGATGAGCTGGAGGAAATGGTGGCCACAGTCATCAGTGTGGAGATGGTGCAAGGATTTGGGGCTCCGGACACAGCTCGATATGACCTGACCCAACAGCAACAGGGTGAGTAACGACCAGGGACTGGGGGACGGGGGGAGATGGGCACAATGGCACAGATGCACAATTATGTGTAGCACACTGCACACCCACAATGATTGTGGAACATGTCCCTGATACCCTTGGCACACTGCAGCACACATAGAAACACCAAGTAGGCCCCCATCCACTATGTGCACAAAGGGGCCCCCTCCCTATCACCAATCTCACAACCTACCCATGCACATGTGCTGAATCCAGCAAAGCAGCGGCTCTGTGAGCCACACTGACAATGCAAGGGACACTGCATGACCAATAGCATGGCTGCAGTCAAAATACATGACATGGTGCACGACACGACACTGAGATGGCCCAGTGTGGATCACATCCTCAAAGGAGCAGGTCACACTCTGACACATCCACGTGCACATACAACCCCTGACGTCAACAACACATCTGCAGACAAACAATGCACAAGAGTACAAAAACCGTCCAAGAGCACAAATGACCCAAGTCACCAACATCTCAGCACCTTAAAAGCACACAAGTCAAAGGCACACCGCCTCAAAGGGATAAGGGGCCGCTAAATCAGAGCTGCAGGGGCGACTCTCCCACGATGCAGCACACACACATAGCAATCACAGCACATCAACATTGACCACAATGTGGTACAAAGTGCAACACTTTCACTACAGAACAGAGGACACAACTGGTGCCGCTTGTGCGTAGAAACTGGCCAATCACATCTGGCATAGCAGGAAACTGTGAGATGATCATGTACGAGTACAACCTCACATCCGTCATGTAGTCAAAATGTCCACTGTCTCCCATCAAATAGCCAGCTCATCCAAAACAGTCACAATGTACATTGTCATTCAGCCTGTATGTAAACATGTACAATGCGTCAACATACATGGAACACACTGTTAACCTGCAACTCCCCTTTACATTGCAGAGGGACAATCAACACCTCCTGCAGAGCAGACCAGACATCTCTTCAGAGATCATGAGGAGGACCCCCTGGCCATCAGCTCCGACACCCTCCAACGGCTCGTGGACAGCCTTCGCACCCCACCACCAGGAGCAGGGCAGCCCAGCTGCATCGAGGTGACCCCACCCCTGCACAGCCCACACAGCAGGAAGCACTCACCACCACGACAGGCTCCCAGCACCTCACGGAAAGACACATGGCATTCCAACGCCGTGTGTCAGACTGCCAGAGGCGGCTGGCTGAACAGGTGCGGGTGGGCTTCGATCTCATGGCAGCCAAACTTGATGCCATACGTGGGTGTATGAGTCCCATCAGGGACCACTTACAGTCCCTAACGGACACCCACAGTCCGTTCCATGCTCTACAACAATCCTTGGCTGACCTCGCTGGAGCCATTACTCGGATACAAGAACTGTCTAGTCAGACAGGCTCCAGCGATGACAGCACAGAGTTGGCACAGATGCGGAGGACAATGGAGAACATGGAGCGGATGCAGGCTGGAAGGATGGCTGCCACGGCTGTACACCAGCGAGATGTAGCTGGGATCTTCCATGCCCTGCAGAACCTCATCTTGCCATTGCTGCCACAGAGCCTGTCCCAGATGACTGCTGCAGGAACTTCGACACACACATCTCCGCCCCCTGATGTGTCAGTGGCACACAGTGATGCAGCCATACCACCTCCGCCACCTGATGTGTCAGTGGTACACAGTGATGCAGCCATACCACCTCCGCCACCTGATGTGTCAGTGGCACACAGTGATGCAGCCATAACACCACCACACACACCTGACACACCTGACACAGAAGACATATCAGAGGACTAAGATGTGGATGGCAATGACTCTGTGTGAGAGAGGAGGTTGTAGCATTCATCCCCGCCATATGGCCTGTTCCTGCTTGGTTCAGCCCTCTGCATCATGCCCGGGAACAACACCTTCCACTGTCCCCCGAAACACTCTGCGACTTTCACCTGGACCCCGACATGGACTGCCATATCTGCTCTGGTTACCAATGACACAGCAATCAGGCTGTGGACTGAACTCTTCCTCTTCCGACGATTAAATTGTCATTCCCCAAAGGACACTGGTTGGCCCTCCACTGGGCAACCATGTAATGTGGGGTTTGCATGGCCATGTACTGCTCCAGCTCCGACACTCCACAGAATGTGAATAAAACATTCCAAATCACACAGAATTGTCATGTCTATGTTCAATCAAGTATATAAGTATGGATGAATGTAGGGACATTGATTGCACAAAAAGGTACACCCTGGGAACTGACATCAATGCGCATGTTTGACCCTGACCCACATGGCCAATTAGATGACTGTGAAGGTGTGAACTTGCTTTGGCCTCATTGCTCATGAACAACAATCTCGCAACCCCCCAACGTAGCCCCACGTCCATGTATTAAATGGGGCTGTGTGTAAAAATGTCTAATTCGGTAGCAGGCCTAAAGTAGTGTCCCCCATCACATGTGACAACAGAACATCTCATCGCATACCTACTCACACTCAACTGTTTGGACACAGCCTGTTTTGATGGAACACATTGATCCATATGGCAAGAAGTTGGACACCATACTCACATTGCTGAAGACACGTAAGAGCACAGGTCTACCAGCAACTATCCCAACCACAATGTCTGGCTCACAGAGGTGGAGCTGGCAATAGGGACTCACCCCTAAGTGAAATGCGTCAGTCAGTCCCTCCCTGTGTACGGACAATGCTCATTGAGGCACACGATTTGTCATTCTAATCAACACTCATCACAGTTGAACACTAGTGCAGTGGCGTAGACTTTATTAGCATGTGCGTGTCAGTACGGGCAAGACAAGGGCCACAACATGCAGACCAATGCTTCAGACACTAACAGGCAGCATGGGAACATGTAGAGGTGCAAGAAATGGGGAGGCAAAAATGAACACCAATCATTACGGATGGCAACGGTCTCAGCCCACCTTGCCTTGCTGGACGAGTCATGTGATGTTTGGCGTATGCTCATTGCCCTGTGTCATGGGACATGACTCACAGCCCCTGGGATCTGCATAGTGCTGTACCACCGGACTGCGCAGACTGTCTGCTCTGCTGACAGTGAGCAGGTGAAAGGGTCCAACAAGGTCACATGTAGTACTACATTGCCATGTGTGTACTCTCCCTCCAGCAGTATGTCAGATTTAGGAACCTTGCCAAGCGACGCTGTGTAGCTCCGCCCATGGGACTGCCTCACCTTGCACAGGTGTGTGTCAACACGCGTAGGTGCACGCACATGCATTCTGAGTCCAGGCGAATGCAGCCATGTCCGCTGTTGTGGTGGGATATGTGACCATTTCTCCAAGATGCAACAAGGTGTTGGGACCTGTGCTCTGGGTTACAAGCAGTTGTGGCTGCAGGAACGTAGTTACTCGTCCATGAATGCGAGCGCAGCTTCCTGGGCAATCAGTTCCAAGAGTACGTCGTTGTCGACTTCAACGAACACGAGGGCGAGCCAATCCATTAACTGGTCCGGACAGATGTGCTCCGTCCACGTCGTTTCACCAATCCGCAACACAGCCCAATAGGGGAGCGCTTCAATGTGGTCACTGCACACGAGGACTTGTGCAATCTCCCATGCCCAACTGCCAGCACATACGCCAAATATCAAGGCATCCCATGAACGGGTATCACGGTTACACTCCTGGTCGTGGGCCAACAGGGGGCGCACACACGTCATAATCCATTTCAGCTACCGTTGTGTTGGATAGGCAGACATCCATGGGCCACTCGAATATGCATGATCGACAGTGGAACCAGGACTGGACGCAGGTGACGTACGCAAGACGGAAGCTCAGACGGTAACTGATGCACAACACTGCCAGTGGCAGTGCCCCCAACAAATGCAGCATACGTGCACGGTACAGTTCCACGTGACAGGGGTTGTGCATGTGCCCGGGATGTTCTGCCATTGCGTTGGTGGCTCTCGTAGAACCGGCACTCTTCTGAATTGCGGCAGTTATGTGGATGATATGCCAGAGCTCGGAGCAATGAGTCGTATGTGTGTGCAACGTTTGGACGTATGGGTTGTTGTGTACGTAAGTGTCAAGGGCATTCCATGCAAGAGTACCTCGAGCAAGGACTTCTGTGTGTGGGGTGTGGATACGTTGGTCTATCATTAGCGCTGTGCGTAGTGTGGGAGTCGTCATCATCTGCTATGGTATCTCTCTCAGGGGGTGCCTGCCGCATGCAAGACCAAGGTTGGAGGTGCAGATGTCCTTCCGCCTTATGTATTGAGACAAAGGAGCTTTCATCCCTAATGTTAGTCTGACTACTGCTTGCATTCTGGAAATGTGATGTGGCTTTCGCGCTGCAATTGAGGCTAGGCCTTAGGCTTATGGTGCACCAATAGTGATACACACACAACAGTTGGCATGCATGAGCCAAGAGCCCGAGCGGCCTTGCGCTCCTTGTACAATCCCTTCGTGCGCGGCCGCCCTCCGGGTGCATGCAACATTGTCGATTGCGGGCCGTGTGGCGCAGACACTGCAACAGAGACACACGCATCAGTTGGTTTCCTGTCCAGCCCAGAAATGAACCTCGCCCAGGCCTCAGGGATAATTATTCACACCCCTACGCTGGCCTGGCGTACGCCGACCCAGCCCACTCGGCGTACGTATAAAGGGGGGGACGACGACGCTACGTGTCCCAGTTCTTCCCCACTGCCGGAGGTGACATGACTGCGTACGCCTGGCATATCACGAGGCTCAATCAGAAAGGGTCCATGACTTGCGTTGCACAGAGTTGGTGGCACCGGAAACACTGCGGCTGGCATGGGCCTACCGCCACGGGACGGTGACTTTCGGTGCACTGAGGTAGGGGCACCTTAGGTGCTGAGCGAGTGTGCAGCCTGCGATGATGCGCCGTCCTGGCGGTCCGGACTGGTAAGGGTTTGTGTGAGCCCTGCTGGACCGCAGTGTAGGCCTGAGCCAGCGGGCAGCGTGGGCCTACCGGCACGTGGCGTTGCCTCGTGGTTCACAGGGTTAGTGGCACCTATAGGGCTGAGCGGGTGTGCAGCCTGCGATGATGCCGTGTGCACTGATATGATCTCTGCCATTGCGAAATCAAGACCCAGAATCACGTGCGTGACCTGGTGGCCCGCGGGGCGGGGCTGCATGATGTGGAGGCTGCCAGGGTCGCGGGCCCCGGGCTTGGAGCTTGCACCGGCACGTGGTGGGCCCTCTTGGAGACACGCTGGTGGCGGAAGGTGAGTAGTGAGGCCTGGGTGCGCAGGGGCGGGCAAACACCGCTGGGTGGCGGGAGGGGCTGGGGTGCAGCAGCCTGTGTGCGCAGGGGCGGCCAAGCGATGATGGCGTGTGCAATGATATGGACTCTGCCATTCATAAATCTGGACTCTGTTTCAGATAAGGGACCGTGTATACCGGCACGTGGTTGGAGACATACCGGTGGCAGCAGGTGAGCAGTGAGGCCTGGGTCCGCAGTGTCGGCACTCTCTCTCCCTCTCCCACTCTTCCTTTCACTGCCTCTCTCTCTTCCTCTGTTACTCTCCCTCTCTCCTTCTCCCTCTCTCCCCCTTTCTCTCTCTTTCTCTCTCTCCCTCTCTTTCACTCTCTCTCGCTCTCCCTTTCTCTCTCTCTCTCCCTTTCTTTCTCTCTCTGTCCTTTGATGAGCGCATGACACACCTTCTTATCTTGAATTTTGTGTTGTAGGCTGTGTCTTACAGATTGTCCAGTGAAGACCCGCCATGACTCTTCCGAATAGTTGTTTTGAGTTAAATTTGAATAAAATAATTTGTTTGGAAATTCAAAGATGAATGAATGATTCTCCTTTTTCTGACCACACATGAATGTTAATTGTTGTACTTGTGCGACATCAGGCGAATTGTTTTGTTCATGATTTCGTAAGGTTGATGTAAAATATCTTTGTCCGGGGTAGGGCCCCGGGGGGGGGGGTTCCTGGGGGAGGGTGGCGGTGGGTGTTGTGGCCCTCTTGGGGCTCCGAGCTGCATGATCAGTAGCTCCATGGCATCTGTTGTTCTTCAGGTGTGGCTCTGGTCTGGGCTCCCTTTTGTGGTGCAGGTTGTCGTCTGACTTAACACCAAGTAAGAGCAGGTGTTAAATCCCTGCTGCTAACGCGCCTTATCGCCTGTTTTGGGATCTTATCGCCGATCTGGCTGGTCGTAGAGAATATTGCGAAGTGGTGTTTTCGCGGCTTTTTGCACAGGAACGCCTACTCTGCATCTCATTAGCGTTAGTTGCCGGTGTCATCCGTGGCGATGTTTTTTGCGGCTGCTATTGCAGGAAAACTGGCGATATCGGCTGTTAGCACCAGCTTGTGAATGGTGCGATAAATCTATCGCCCCTTTGGCTGCGATAAAGTGCCGCTAACTCGGCGATAAGTCCTTGAGAATATGCCCCTGAGTTTTTATGCAACACCGTGAAATTCTGCCTAGTGCTACTCTGCGAGCTCCGCTCACCCTTAATTGATTGCTGGAAATCTTCATTACACAGTCATATTTTTCTCGGTCACCGTCATCTTTCCCTCCCTTCTTACCCCAGGATGGAGTCTTTATTCTTCTGAATATTTTATATATAGTAAAAATTGCATTGGTGATGTCTTGGCTATAGTGGGTTATGTAAAAAATCGGCCCCTCCTTTATGCGTCACAGGACAGGATGTACTTGAACGGCCATATTGGTAGGAGCAATAATTAAACTTTATCAGTATAAGCGAATTCTGTACCCCGAAGCGATTGAGCTCATGTTGTAAGGACTGTGACAAGGAAGACATGACTGGGAGTAATGAAGATTACCGGTAAGTATCTAAGTTCTGCACAGAAGTGAAACCTTTGCCAGAACCACAAGCGCTAAGATAAATTGCAAAGAAAATAACAACAATCAAATGCAAGAGGTATGTCAGAAACGTTTTGAATACTCTGAGGTTCACAAAAAATGTTCTTTATATATTTTCAGGCCCAATATTCAAGCATATGCGTCCCACGCCATCTCTCATGGATGCAAGGTGACTTTAATCACAGGAGGGAGGGTTAGGAATTTGCAGCAGAAGGCGCACATGAAAAAATTGTTCTTCGGTAATCAGTCGCTGAATGTTTCAAAATGTCTTGCTTGAAGCAGTCACTCGACATCAAATACAGCTGACTATATTTTTTGTTCATCCTTCACGTACAGTGCATCCTCTACCTTTAGTCAGAGTTTTTGTGAAGAATTATTAGCTAGCACACATTGTAAAATAAAGGTAGTTTATTAATATTAGGACTATGCAATTCTTGTTTACATTTTTTCTAGCTTTGTTTCCCCTCTTTATACTCTAGCATCTCTTTTCTTTTATTCTATTTGCTGTCATCAAGTCTCTTTTCTCTTCTGTAATTGATTAATTATTTTCAGTTCACTCCAGTCTCTCTTTTCCTCTTTCTTTAATTGTCTTCCCTCTTCCATCAGGCCTCGGTTCTACTTTTTCTTTAATTTTCCTTTTGCTCTTCCTTCCTGGCTCTCATCTTATTTGTTTCTCACTCTTTGTAAATTATAAATTGTGTCTCTCCATTTCTTTCTATTCTATAAATTCTCTGTCACATGATACGTTTCTTTTTACAGGAGTATATTGCCACTGCAATAAACAGCCTAAGGAGCTTTTTTTGTTTTGCCTTTTTCAGATTTGAAGAATAAGGATGCTTAAGTCATTGACTTCTTTTGCTTCAGAACTTCAGCCATAGACTTAAAACGTTGCCAATCAGATCTCAGATCGGGACAGTTGAGTATTCTAGTCTCATTGTTTTTCTGTTGGCAGTTTGGGATGTCCTTCTGCCAACACTGGAATGTGCGAGAACTTTTTTTACATATGAAAGACACATTCAGCCATATTTCATTTATTGTATTTCTTTATCTCACAAATGCATTGTATACACTACGTATGTTTTACTGCAGCAGGCATTTGTAATGTTTTTGTAAGAACTGAAGTGTGAGTCCAAGAATGGCCACCCCATAGGTTTTCTGTTTGGGCGGCCATATTGGGGTGAGGCCATTTCAATATTAATGAAAAACTCACCTCTCATAAGAGTACTGTGTGCTAAGGCCCTAACATGATGACCACTCCTCACTTGTCTGTGTGGTAAAGACCCTTAAATCTTCTGGTCCCATTCTTCCTGCGCCCCTGCCCTAAGGCTTGTATAGTTACCAATTTTCCTTTTCACACAAGCACATCCCCATGGTGCAGCACATTCCAGCCAGTGACCGCACAGTGCTCCTGCCATACACTGTTGTGCTGCCAGAGAGGCATGATGTCTGCTCGCGGACTGCTATAAACATGGCAGTTAAATTGTTAGATTATTCTTCAAAGCCTATTATTGTTTTACTGTTCTAAAATCTATAATCAGTCAGAGAGTGGACTAGGGGTGGAGTTTATACCTGGATGATATTTTTTATTAGGAGTAGGATATTGAAGCGGTCCATGAATTTTTTAAATGAACAAATTTCTCTTAGCTTCCCTCTCACTTTGCATAAGCTCAAAGTCGCATTCTTGGATTGCTGCGGAGGGACGCGGCTCCTCCCCTTAGCCGCCTCATTTCCGGGGGCTGTATCTCCTATTTAGAGGCATGCAGACCCGGACACGCAGCGGGCGCGCCGCTGGCGCGCCGAAGGCAAGCCAAAGGCAAGCCCGTCTGTGCCCGTCCGCGTCCGGCCGGGGCCAGGGGCTAGAACCCCTGTATCTCTCCCCCTAACAAAGTATATTTACAATGTAGAAGAGCTGCTTCAATTAAAGGGATCTATCACAGATAAGTGTCTTCATACTATCAACCCCGAATGTAATCTTATCAAGTGCGCACACTGTTCTTTTAAACTGTCACTACCCCTTCATTCTAATACCATTTCCCCTAAATCTTATAAAATGTTCCTTCTTAACTGTAGGTCGCTGCCTAAGCATGCAACAGAAATCTCCATTCTTCTGGAAGAGGACGGGCCAGAGGTGCTGTTTTTAACAGAAACCTGGCTCACTTCAGGATCTGACCCCGATCTTGTTCAAGCTCTTCCGCCGGGTTACAATATTCAGAGGCTAGATCGGACCTCAGGTAGGGGTGGCGGGATCGCCATTATCTTTAAAAATCACCTGACCTGTCGTACTGCCGGAAGCCCCTTACCAGATTGTGAAAACCTTGCATTTGCCATTGGGTTTTCACCCACGCTCACCATGTCGGGGGTCTTAATCTATCGGCCCCCTGGGTCCTTGGGACAATTCTGTAAAGCTACACCTGATATAGCCGCTAACTTGGCTAGTACTCCCGCTAACTTTACACTACTGGGAGATTTTAATCTTCACTTTGACAACCCTTCTCACCTGCCTGCAGTAGAGATAATGAATGACCTTGAAGGCTTCCAGCTTCTTCAAAAAGTTGTTCCCCCAACACATATGAAAGGACACCTATTAGATCCCATTTTTTCTAATCTGGAGGACTTAGTAGGAGGGACACCCATCTCAGTACCATGGTATGACCATCTTCTCATTCCATTCACTTGGTCCCCCAATTTTTTTACGCCTCCTATTGAGCCGGTTATAAAAAGATCTCGCCTTTGGTCCAAACTTCCGTTAGACCTCTGGATTTCCGAATTAGAAAAAACTAAGCCAGCTCCTGACCTAGACGTAATAACTGCCAATGATAATTTTAATAGGTGGATAGAAGGTTCCTTAGACCTAGTCCTCCCTATAAAATCTACCCAGCTGAAAACTGGAATCAGCAGAAGGGCATGGTACTCTCCAAAGCTCCGGGCATTGAAGCAAGTTTGTAAAAAACTCGAAAGAGCCTGGAGAAAGGACTTTTCCCCTACTAAGAAATTAGAATATAGGGAAGCCATCAAATTGTATAAGACAGAAATTAAATCTGCTCAATCGGCTTATTATGAAGAAAAATATGCTCGGCTGGGAACTCCCCACGCGAGATTTTTCGTATAGAAAAAACCCTGCTCAGAGTCCCCCCGCCCCCGGTGACCTCGGATATCCCAGGTTCACGCTGCGATAAATTAGCAGACTTTTTCCTCCATAAAATACAAAACATCTACAAGTCTTTTCCACTGAAGGATGGCCAAACTTGGGATCCCAGCCCCCGCAGTCTAGATTCCCCTCTGGAGGCAATTCACCTGATGAACCTCGAGATGCTTGAAAGCATCTCTTCAAAGGTAAAGAGTGGCTCGCCCAGAGATCCTGCACCTTTTTACATCCTGAAACAAGTTGCCTCAACCATCGCCCTCACTATATTGGAACTGACCAACGCCTCACTAGCAACTGGAGTGGTTCCCCCTCCCTGGAAGAATGCGATGGTAAAGGCACTCTTAAAGAAGCCCAACCTCGACCCTAACTCCCTGGGAAACTATCGTCCTATCTCTCTTCTCCCAGGGATCAGTAAAATAGCTGAAAAATACGTTAATTCTGTGCTGTCTGCCTTCTTAGAGTCCCATAACCTCCTTCATCCGTCACAGACCGGCTTCCGACCTCTTCAAGGTACCGAAGCAGCCCTTTTATCTGTTGTCGAAGAGTCTAGGCAAATCCTGGACGCTGTAGGCACCACTGTCATCATCCTTTTAGATCTTAGTGCCACCTTCGACACAGTCAACCATCAAATCCTGGCCCACAGACTCATAAGACTGGGGGTGACCGGGGTCGCGCTGACTTGGCTGCAGTCCTTCCTGGAGTACAGATTCTTCCAGGTTTTTTAAGCTGATGTGACCTCAGAACAGATGCCTCTCCGCTGCGGAGTGCCTCAGGGATCTTCCCTGAGTCCCACCTTATTCAACATTTACTTGAGTCCTTTAGCGGAGATTGTACTGCCTTTTGGGGTACACATAGTGACATACGCAGACGACACACAACTTGTGGTGGGTCTCAACCAGGCAGACAATTCTTCCCCCAGCCTCTCTCCCTGTTTGAAAGAGGTAGCCAAATGGATGAATGCCTCCTTCCTGAAACTGAATGGAGAAAAAACTGAGATGATGATTTTAGGGAATCCACCTCCATTTGATCCCAATTTAATGTGGCCAGCTGATTTGGGCCCCGCTCCTGCCCCCAAGAGCCAAATAAAAAGCCTGGGTGTCTGGTTGGATCGTGATCTGACCTTCAAGGTTCAGGCACGTAATGTGGCGGCCTCTTGCTATGGCATCTTAAAGATGCTCTGCAAAGTTCTCCCACTCCTTCCGTTCCAGTCAAGGAAGATCATGGTTCAGGCACTCATTCTATCTCATCTGGACTATAGGAATGCCCTTTATCTTGGGTCCCCATGCACTACCCTCACAAAACTTCAGGCAGTTCAAAATTGGGCAGCCAGAATCCTTCTGGATATTCTGAGATGTCAATCCGCAAAATTCGCCCTGAAATCTCTCCACTGGTTACCCATTAGGGAGAGAGTACATTTTAAGGCAATGTGCATTGTACATAAGTCCTTGGCCGGAAAGGGCTCTCCTATGAACCATTCTATTGTCCGGTCCTACCGTGCGAACAGACGCCACCGCTCAGACGATCTACATCTTGCTGTAGTTCCTAGGATTCGGAAAACTAGGAGCGGGGGACGTCTGTTCTCATACAACGCCGACAAATACTGGAACACCCTCCCTCTTCATTTGCGCAAGGAACCCAACCACCTTGCCTTTCGAAAGTCGTTAAAAACCTGGCTCTTTCCTTAATTGGATGGACCTGTTGCCTGCTGCTATTCAGCGCTGGGATGCCCTCGGGTAGCCATGCGCTTAATAAATGTATTTTTCATTTCATTGGACCTACGGCCCAAAAGTGAGAATTGAGTCATTAGAAACTAAATTCCACAAGGTTAGCTATCTATAATCAAACTGATGCAAATGTATATAATACAAAGTAATCATTAGAGTACCCCAGTGCCTCCTTCCAGACTTTCAGTATTAGTCACCGCACACGTCCTACAGAGACTTTAAGCCATACAGAACGCCGCAGCCAGACTTGTCCTTGACCTCCCCTGATGAACCCACATCAGTCCCCATCTCAGGCAACTCCACTGGCTCCCTGTACAGAAGAGATGTCAATTCAATCTGCTGGCCCACGCACACAAGGCTCTACACAACCAAGGACCCGCCTACATCAACCACTGCCTGAACTTCCACCAACTGTCGAGAAGAATATGCTTCTCCTCCCTATCACTGACCCATACTCCCACATCTGTGGATCTAGAAGAACATCCCCATATGCATTAGGACCGCCCCAATGCTGCTCTAATTTAGGAAAGAGTTGAGGACTCGCCTCTTTAAAGAACACTACATTACAATGCATTAACCGTCCACAAATCAGCTTCCTCTCCTATTGATCATAGACTTTAAGCTTGCCTTTGACCATACACAGAGTTCTGCTGCTTTTTGACTAGACTCACACTACAGAAAAGCCATATACATACATATTAAAGGTGGTACTTGATGAAGCGTGTGTAAGTGGAAGCTCTGTCATAAAACTGAAGCCGCATGTTTCCTAATTTTGCTTTTAATGTGGTTCTGAGCTATTCAAAATTCTAAGACACAATAAACATTCAGAACCCCTTGATAGTGGTATGCTATTCTTCCAATCAGAGGATGTTAAATCAGTGACTACTCCTAATTGTACACTGTCTCATGCAGAGCCGGACTGGGACCCGAAACCAACCCTGGCAAACTGCTCGGCCGGGCCCCCCTGGTGGGGAGGGGGGCTGCAGCCGAGCTGTTTGCTAGGGCCGGTTTTGGCCGATTTTGTTACAGACAGCTGATATTGACAGCCCCCGGTAACAAAAACGGCCCCCCAGGGGTCCAAAACCGGTCCCCACCCTGGCGGCCCACCGGGGAAACGCCCAATGCCCGCTACGGCCAGTCCATCCCTAGTCTCATGTCTTGCCTATTGTTTGAAGTTACTCTTTAAATTCTAATCTATGCACAGAGCCCAGGGAATATACAGTATTGTGATTGTAAAATGAGGGAAGGTCAGGTCATAACTGCAATGGTTTGTAGTCCGACATGCAGTACAAACTTTAAGGTACGGATCACAATCTGACCCTGTCCTTCTCCAGCTCGCGATCAGTGAAAATAAGTTAAGACATTTCCCCTCACTTTTTGGCAAACGATAGTGGGGGACAGGGCTGCTGTGACTGTTCTGTGTCTTGGTCATGTGTGGTGAAGAGCCAGTGCACTGGAGAGACACATTAAAATGTCACTCAATATCAGATGCATTGCAGGAATAGTGTCTATTTTCATAGTATAGGCTGCTTTCATGGGCGTCCGCAGAAATTTTTCCAGGGGGGGCAAAATTTTAACATCATCACCAACCTACGACATGATGTGTGCAAGGTGGGGCACAAGAAACGTTAAGCACATGACTACAGGGCCCAGAAGGGACCCGTTTCAATATCCATTGCTTAAATCCTTACAAAACATAAGTAGTATAGTTTAAAAAGACAACATACCTAAACAAAGAGCAGCAGTACACATTATAAACTAAAATAAGGAAAAGAGCTGATAAGGATCACATTTAAAGTTTTCCACTCCAGTCATCAACCAGGTATTGCAGAACCTCCAGGAATGGTGCACTTCCACACCCGGGAAAAACAATGCTGTTCAAAGAATGAAGAGAAAAAGAAAGTAGCGCTTCACTGGCAAACTCTGTGAAGTGGCACTAATGTGTTTGGGTGGGAATAAACCCAATCTGGCCACTTTGCGACCACTTTGTCATGATTTAATTAGTTATTTATTTATTTTTCGTATTTTGCACCTATTTTTCTCTTGGTCCCGGGGCTGCACTTTGTAACAGAAAAATGTAATAAAAAGAGGACATTTCCAACAAAAGTGTTTCTTTCATCTTTGGAACCATTTCACAGGGGAAGGAATGAAGGAAAGTAGAGGAAACAGAGGGTAAGAGACGTTTATTGAAGCACGGTTTTCAGCAAGTGAGGAGCGGCGAGAGAGAGAAAAAATGGAGGGAATAAGAGGAAGAGATGGAGAGGGAGCAGCTGACTGCGGCAGAGCCGGAAAAATGAACACTTCGACCACTAATCTTACCTTAATACACCTGCTGGCACATAAGGACTCCCACGCGCAACAAAACACAGGCTGCAGGGTCAGCCAACCAGCCCTTGCCTTGACGTTCCTGACTCCGCCTATCGAGCTCCAGACCACAGCACTCGGAGTCTACTGCGCGCCCGTGCCAAAAGAGGCAAATGCAGGGATTCAAAAGTGAAGAAAAAAAAATGATGACAGGCCTGCCCCTCGTGAGATCATTGGTCCATTCTCTCTGGGGGCAGGCCAGAAACAAGAAATAGCGCTATGAATGATTGACGGCCCTGATTGTTATAGATCATCTGTGGGCGCAGCGGAAATCACGGATTTTGCGCACACATGGGCAAATGTCGCTCAACTTTCCGCAACCCGCCAGGGCCGTTTTTTCCCGCACAAATGGGAAAAATGTCGCCCATTTGTGCGGGGAAACAGCCCAATCTGGCAACACTGCTGGAGAGGAGCCTGCGCAGTGTGCACTTGCTGGGGGCTGGGGTGAGGGCAGGTCGGAGTCGGACCATGATTGGTCCAGACCAGCTCTCGACTTGCATAAGTCAGGCGATGCAGCAGGCGGCTATCATTGGTAGCGCTCAGCTACCCAATGACAGTGCTGCCTCGCCTGCCTCCAATGACGCCTGAGCCTCAGGGTGGCTGTTGAGACCCACGGCCGGGAGCAATCCGATGTCATTGGTAGCTGAGCGCTATGCTAAGTTTCATTGGTACTAGCATAGCGCTCAGCTACCAATGACAGGCACAGTGAGGCACCTAGCACCACCTCTGCACAATGGCGCCCGCACCGCCCGGCAGTAGCCCGTACTAGACACTCTAGTTACGGCCCGTGGTGCGGAAAGGTGCCATTCTTTTTTGTAACATCGCTCGCACTCCAGCAGCCCAGTGAGTCACTGGGATGCTGGAGTGCCAGCATTACAAAAAAGAATGGCACCTGCACCACAGCACTACGACCCGCACCGGCGATCCAGGGGGGGGGGGAAGCTGCATTCTGTTGGGCACTCCCGGATTCCACATATCCCTGCTGTGGGGGAAGAGGGTTGGTTGTATGTGCTGCAGTCTGGAGGTTAATTAAACCACGGGGGGGTCGCACCATTAGCAAACAGGATAGATGGATGGATCTTGGGAGGAGGAGGCACTGGTGGAGCAGCTTACTGCAGTAGACGGGAAGAATCTGTTGCAGCTAGTGGAGTGCTATGGGGACTACTTCCTGTTCCTCATTATCTCCCCCATGCTTGTTATGTTATCCACATCATCCATGCCTCTATTGAACCTGAGTCCCATTCGTGTTGCCCTAGTGGAGATGTCATCACAGATGTATTCTGGTTGTCCTCCCCCACCTTCTCCCCTAGCTAAACAAACTCCTCCCAGAATGCCGTGCACTGGCTGCTACAAGGGCTTTTTTGCAGACAGCTATAAACCCTTTCTCTGTTCGGTTGAGATAGAGAATTGCTTAAAGATGCATAATGGAACTTCGCTCTGCACACCTAATGTTTTCATTTGAGAGAGATTATTCCGAAGACACAGATTTTGATTATTGTTAGATTGTTTATACCAAAGACATGCTGACCAGCTATAAAATATATAAATTGTTTTAAAAAGTAAAGTTCTCTAACTGTTAGCATTGCAGAGACAATGAAAGACTAATAGAGAATGGCAACTGGTATCTGGTAACTAGAATTGTTTAGATCTGAAATGTTTGGTTTACTTTTAATATGTTACTCAGTTTATATGGAAATGTAAGATATTTGGACTGGACGGCAGCGTTGGAGTAATTTATTATGTTCAATACTATCTATTCCAGGATTAGACCCAGGTTGTGGAGTGAAGAAAAGCAGAACAGTATTTTTGCATGTAAAGGAGCCTGTGTTCTAAGATACCCCTATGTGGTAACATGGGCCAATCAATACATTAGGAAGATTGGCATATGAATAACATGCTAGTCTCTCTTACTAAAATATGCAGGAAGCCTGTGGGCCGGGAAGGGAACAGTACTCAATTTATTTATAAATGTATTTTGTTGAATGCTGGATTGTAACTCTAGCCTCTTGGTAGCGCTTCTGAGGAGAGAGCAGAAGTTATTTCCCCTTTCTTCTGTGGTGGGTCTGGGAGTCACCTATGGGCTGTTTCCTTAAAGGCCTTCCTCAGTGGTTGTTTTGCACTCAATTTTTTTTGTAGAGTTTTATATAGCGCGAACTAAACCCGAAGATATCAGGTATCATAGCGCTTTACATGAGCACCAGTTTCATTACAGATGGACACATGCATTTTTTTTTTTTTTTTTGTTAGGCACGGGGAGATTAAGTGATTTGCCCTGAATCACAGGATGTTGAGCGTGGTTGCCGAGACTCGAACCCGGCTCCCCAGATTTGAGGTTGACCGCCCTAGCCGTTAGAACACACCCTGCTCTAGCCGTAAGGCTACATCCTCTCCCCTTTGGGATCTGCCCCTTGAAAAATCTCCAGTCAACAAACATTTGAAAGGTGAAACAATTGAAAGGTTTTATACATATGAGGAACAAGTTGTTCTTGGCCAAAAAACAATAATGTGTCAGGAAGCTGTGGGACTGATGCCATCCTCAGAGAACGTTGTGTATGTACTATAGAAAGTACATTCCAGCCCCTCTATAGATCTCTTAAGGGTGACTCAGGGAATGGTTTTGTCTCCCTGATTTTTAATCTTTGCGTTCTCCTTCTGGCCAACTTGATCCAGTACCTACACATACTTTTTATGATATGCAGCTCGTTCTTAAGATCCTGAAAGATTTGGATTTCCTGCAGGTAATTGAAAAATGCTAAACTGTACCCAGATGAAACTTAATGGGGACGAAAGTGAGATACGCGTGCTGAATGTTTTCATGACCCTTTTGTTAATATGCCTTTATGCCACAGGTGTTAGGGGATCCACCGAAGCCTGTTTTATATGTGAAAAATCTTGGGATCAAAATAACTGCATCGTTTATCCGTGGTGTAATCTCTTCAAGCTTCGTCTACCTCAGTGTGTTGAGAAGGACATTCCCTCTTTTCACTTTCTCAAACAAGATACTCAACATGAATCACATCTTTATCACATCTCGACTAGACACTGCAATGAACGGTAAGCTGAACCCTTGGAGAGGCTTCAACTAATTCAACTGGTCATGGGATTGTCCACGTGTGATCCTGTTACTCCAGCGCTTACAAAACTGCACTGGATCCTCTTTAAAGAATGGATTATTTGTAAATCCTTCGGTCTGGTAGACAAAGATGTAAACAAAAGACTAGCCAAATTATCCACGCACTTCCAGTGGCACGGTCCTTCCCTGTCCCTGAGATCAAATGACCAATGCCTTCTTTAAGAACTCACTGCAAAATTAATTAAGGCTGGAGAGAGGGCCTTCTCGGTGGCTGCTGCCACTTATTGGAATCATCTTCCCCTTGTTACCCCTCAAACCCCAATCTGCTGCTGTGTAGGATGACCTTGAAACCCTGGCTTTTGGCTTCCAGTAATCTACAGCGAGTAACTTTGGCCAAAGCCAGCTGTATTAGGCAATGCCTTGTTGCTTTCAGGTGTAAGTTTGCTCTACAAATCCAAAACAGAAATAGAAATAGAAAGGGGTCTTCCAATTTTGACTGGCATGAGATTCATATTTATGTCTTCAGGAGGTAATGTCCCCAGTAATGATTTAAGGAGAAAGTGTACATGAATGCCTAGAAACAGTATGAGCCGACTTGTATTAATCAATATATATCTTTATTTGGTTACATTTAAAACCATAAAAGCATACATGCAGTCATAAATACATATATATAAAAACAATTCATGAAGAGGAGCGTGCTTACACGTTTACAAAATGATTAATCTTCCTGCATGCTCCTAAGGGTGGTAGCGGCTCTTAAAAAGCAGATAACAGGGAGTGTGGCCAGCCAGCTTGAAAGATGGCCGCGAGCTAAAGAAGCTCCGGCAGCAGACCGATGAAATCCCACATCATCCGCACATAGATCCGCCAAGATGGTGCTAAGTTGCAAGCACATATCACTCTATGCCCCGTGTGGATGATCGCAACGGCGAAGAAGCCCGACATCCGCCGTAATACGAGATATGCAAAAGAAACAGTTGATGGACGGAATGCTGGACAATGCAAACATTCACCCCCAGTCACAAGGATCTGGGTTTAATCCATCATTCTTTTGCTCACCACACCACCCCAGTTTGGACCCAGCCATATGCAAATCAGTCTTGACCCTGTTCCTTGTGGGAACAGTCCAGCCCGAACTGCCAAGCCAGGTCCTCCCTGGATCGGAAACAAGCATCCTGGGACCGGTTTCAGGGCATCACCCTTCTTCAGCCAGGCTAGCTTGAATCCAGTGGTGTAGTAAGCACGGGACCCACGTCTGGGCATACCCTTCCCACTTAGGGCGACATATGCAAAAGAAACAGTTGATGGACGGAATGCTGGACAATGCAAACATTCACCCCCAGTCACAAGGATCTGGGTGTAATACGAGAACGCACTGCCTACTCCGAAGCCGAGGCCGGGAACCTTCGTGAATAATCTCCACCGAGGCACCACCGGACGAGAGAATAGAAATAATTGTTCCCGGTTGAGAGACGGGGGCCCTCTGTCCCTCCCAGAGTCCCTGCAAGAGCGAGTGATGTCTGCGGAGGTGGGGCTCGAGTGGACTGAGGAGCAGCGCCCAGATGATCGACTCACATCGGAAGGAGCCGTATGATGGCCCGCGATGCAGCTTTACTGGTGTGCAGAGAGGTGAGAGCCGTGGCCGACAGTTGAAACATTCGCTGCAGGGCCACAGACACAGTCTGCAGGGTCGCTTAGCCAACCCTGGTGCCAACGAATAGGGGAGGTGAGTCGGCATCCATTCTCCCCCCTCCTCCTTGCATACACAGAGCAGCAACAAGCCTCCCGCACACTGGGAGCTGGGCCCGGTGTCCCATCTTCCATCTTCCACTACGGGACCAAGACACCAAACAATGCGCATAGACACGGCTGCCGTAGCAGGAGCAAGGTAGAAAACTCAGCAAGCAGAGTCGGATCGGTAACCCACGGCAAAAGCAGCGCAGTCATAAGTCCAATTTCTAAATATCAGCTACTTCCGCCCATTTGAGAGTGGAGCTCCTGGCCAAAAGGAGGACAGTACACCATAAAAAGCCAGAGTGAACTGAGTCCCCGCACAGAACTGTAGGGAAAGAGGTGGGGCAATCTTTTTAGTGCGAGCTGGCCCTTAAACTCAAACAGGTGGCCAGCTTGATAGTGGGACTATCAGAGAGGCATCTATAGGCCGCGTGAAGGCCCTAGTGGGAGCACAGGCAGGCGGCGGTGACTACTCTAAGACACGACTGGTTTTACAAACCCACCCTAGCTCAATTCCTATCTAATTGGCTCCATGACTGAAGGAAAAGGAGTGCGCAACTTCCACCAGAAAAAATTAGACAAGTTCTCATGGCAGAAAAACCTAGAGGCTGCAAGCCACTCTCAAGACTAACAACAAGCATCGACACAACTGGCGGCCGGGACTGAGGAACCCACGCTACGCGACATAATGACCGCCATTATGGGAGTGCGATCCTCCTTAGAGACTAACAAAGAAACAGTGGCGACGGAAGTCTCCCTAAATAGAGCTGATCTTCGAAATATGGAAGTGAGAGTCACGGAGGAGGAGGAAAAAACTTCCAAGCTGCAATCTGACACCACAGCTCTTTAAAGACAAGTCACTGAACTTCAGAAAGCAAGCAAACATCTCGAGGCCCAACTGGAGGACTATGAGGGAAGGTCTCAACGCAATAATGTCAGAATCACTGGAGTCCAGGAACGAGCAGAAGGACCTGAAACTTATCTCTTCATAGAGGACCTGTTCCCCTAGCACCTACAGCCTCAACTATTTCTCTGTGGAAAGGGTGCATCATTTTTTTTTTTTTAGTCCTCATTTGTCAATTTTTTATAAGTGGAGATAAACAAGAATTCAGGTGGCCTCGACTTGGAAGAGGGAGAGTCCCGGTCACTCCTCAAAGGAGGGGATGGATGGCATCCCGGGGTCCCGTCGCGGTATGACCAAACTCTTACTCCAATTATACAGGTACTTGTGGATTGGACCACAGGCCAAGATGCCAATCGTAACTTAGCAATCCCCTTTAAACGCAAAAACCTGTATTACCGATTGATAATCATTGGACCAGTTGTCAGACATAACCTAACAAAAAAAAAACAAAGTGGAAAGAAAAAAAGATAAAGATTTTAACGTGAAAAGTGAAAAAGAAGAAAAGGAAACCAAGAAAGGAGGAGATATACCAAATCAAGGGTATGCTGTTTTATACCAATTATCCCAAAGACTCCAAAATGTTGTTCTCTTAGTGTTCAGTGTGGCTCGATCTAAATTGGCTATTCTTTGTACTGAGCTTACTCATTCTCCTTCGAGAGGGGGGTTTGGTAAAATCCATTTAATACACAGTTCTCTACGTGCCAAAAGGACTAAAATAAATGTGAGAGCTTTATGTACTTTAGAAAGAGTCCTATTACCCTCCTCAACCGGTACTACCCCAAAAATAACCAGTGCCAGGCTCACCTTAATTTCTTGACCCAAAATTCCCGAAAGCGTCATACCCACTTTCTGCCAGAAAGTCTGGATGGAGGGACACTGCCAAAACATATGTGCTTCATCTGCGTTGGGCTCACCGCACTTTGGGCAGTTCTTCACAGCCTGGGTCCCCATTTTAGCCAGTCTCCGGGGCGTCCAATAAGCCTTATGAATGGTAAAAAGGTGATTTTTCCTTAATGGTGCAGATTTCACAAAGGACCATAGGAAAGATAGAGATACTTGCCATAATGGATCAAGGTAGTATGCCGGCAGTTCCCTCCTCCAGGTTGCTATCAACAAAGCTTGTGTGTCTTCCATGGCCTGTATAAGCATCCAATACCATACTGATACCTCTCTCCGCAAAGGGGGACGTGAATAAATCTTTGATTCCCAGAACAAATTACCCGTTCCCCCTTTTCTTGGCATTTTAGCCCAACTCAATAATTGATAGTATTTGAACTTTGAGACCGATCCCTCAGAAATCTCCTGCATGCTTTGCCAAGAAATTAATTCTGTACCTTCTAAGAGTTGACCCCATCTAAGAATTCCGCTTTCCTGGTATAGCGAGGGAGTCTTGCAGGAAAGCTGGGGTACCTGGTGAATTCCAAATGGGTGCGTGATGACTAAAATATGATATCTGTAACTGAGTTCTTATCTGGTACCAGATCTTACATGCACTCTCGAGAATCTTGAGTCTCACTTTCTTGAAGTACTTGGGGTCCCCAAATTTAAAAAGAAAAAACCTGGATGTATCTGGTGGACCAAATGTGAGAGCACGGAAGAGTGGTTATAAATCAGGAGTATCCCTCAGCAACTGCCTAAAATTTTTTAAATGAAAAGCCCTTTGATATTGAAGGAAGTCTGGGCTAGCTATACCGCCACTATCCTTTTTCTCCCTAAGTTTTTTCCAGGCAATCCTAGGCTTTTATTTCCCCATATAAAACTGGAAAAATCCCCTTAAACCTTCTTAATCCACTCCTTCCTAAACTCTAAGGGAATTGTATTAAATAGAAAGGTATATTTAGGAAGGATGGACATTTTTAGAAGATTTGATCTTCCCAAGAATGATAAGGGGAGGGATTCCCAAACCTGAAGTTGTTTCCTTACTTTAGATGTTACCATATCAAAGTTTACTTTTGCTAGTTTCTCCAAATTTTGAACAACTTGGATTCTTGGTATCTTATGCTTTGTCTGGTTAAGTCGCAGTTGGTATTCCATTGCATAATTTCAGTTTTCTGTTGATTTACAGCATAACCGGATATTTTACCAAAGCTCTCTAAAGTTTCCCAAATTGCTGGCAAAGATGACTGTAATAGCCTGTGAAAATCATCAGATCGTCAGCATAAAGCCCAATCTTTTTCTGCCAGCCATTACACATAAAAGGAAGAATATTCCTACATGCTCTTAATTTTAAGGCCAACGGTTCGATGTAGAGATTAAAAAGAAGGGGAGATAAAGGGCATCCCTGTCTGGTTCCCCTACTGATATTTAATGGTTTAGAGAGATTCCCATTGACCAACACTCTGGCTAAAGGGTTTTTATAGAGAGCTTTGATAGCCAATAGAAAAGTTTCTCCTAAATTAAACCTTTGGATCACCTCGTAGAGAAAGGGCCAACTAACCCTGTCAAAGGCTTTTGCGGCGTCGCATGTCATAACCGTCAAGGGGTTACCAAACTCTGTGGCCAGATCGATAGCGCCAAGTAACTCATGCATCAGGTCTTGTAACTGCCTCCCCTTTATGAAGCCCTTTTGATCGGTATGTATCAGAGACCCTACAATCTGATCTAAACGCCTAGTGAGAATCTGAGTATAAACCTTATAATCACTATTAAGAAGTGAAATTGGTCTATACGACTCGCACACCCTCTGATTTTTATTAGGTTTAAGATGGATTGTTATGGTGGCGAGATCCCAGGAAGATGGAAGTTCTTGATTTGAAGTGAAAGCTAAATTAAAAAGTTTAAGCAAAATTGTGGTTAGTTCTTCTTTTAATAAAATATAAATTTCATTTGGGAAGGCATCTGGGCCTGCAGCCTTCCCTTTTTTTAAACTACTTATTACATTATGGACTTCCTCGATAGTTATAGGGCCATTCAGTTTGCTTTTTAGAGCCTCGTTAAGGGATGGAAGATCTAAATCCTGAAAGAACGCCCCTAGCTGTTCCTTATTAATGGCTATATCCTCTGTATACAAGTCTTGGAAGAACTGGACAAATGCGTTTTCAATCTCGCCATCCTCAGAGATTATATTGCCTGTGACTTGACATTTTAAGTTAAGTTGGTAATCTAAGAGAAAGTGAAACTGCTTTGAAGGGAGGGGAACATGGCGGCCGCTAGTTAGCTCTGGTCGCGAGCTCTCCTAGGCGGGCAGCAGCGGCAAGTCTTTCCACATACCTGTGCCCTTTAAGCATGCTGAATGCAGGGTGAGGCCTTTACGGGGGTTGGGTGCGGTGGATAGCGGGGGAGTCCGGTGAAGCAAGTGAGCTGGAGGTCGTCCCGGCGGCATCAGTTTGTGCCCATTCTCGGGGGGGGGGGCGGCCTGGGAAAACCCCAAAATAATATACTTTGCGAAAGTCAGCAGCCAAGAGATGACACCAAAGGACCCCTGATGACCCCGGTAAGGAGGAGGGAACGGGCTCCACCAGAAGAAAGTATTACTACTAGCACCAGTGTTTTCAAACAGAAATCAGCCGCCCCAGCCAAGCTTGAGAAGAGAGGGAGGGCGAACTACAGTGAGGGAAACGTGAATAGATACACTTTAAGAAGTAGAGGTGCTTGGGGGAAGGGAGATTCGGTTCTGAGCTCATTTATTTTCAGAGATATTCCCCCAAAGACCTCTGTGGTGTCACCACCCTCACAAACAGAACAAGGTAGCATTGCCCCCCAGATTGCACGCATTCACCGTGACACTAAAGCTAAAAAAACGCCCGTGGATAAAGCGGGTCAGAAAACAAATATCAAGCACACGAGAAAAAAGACAGAAAGTATAAGAATAACGCCCTCGCTCCGATCTTATTTTAAAGTCCAGGCACAAACTACCTCTCAAACCATTGAGAGTATGCCACACAAACAAGTGAAAGAAGGTATGGAAGCTTCAGGTCTCAAGAAAACAAAGACTAATACCATACAATTAGAAAATAGGTTTGAGCTCTTAGTAGAAGAGAACCCAGAATTGAGTCCACCTAGTGTCAGCCCTAGTCTCAGTCCCAGCTCTAGTTCTGTATCTTCTGTACCTAGTTCGACGCCATCAAAAAACGAGTCTCAGGCCAAAGCAGGTGCGGACCAAATTAATACCCCTGAATTTGAAAAACTAATATCCACCCTGTTAATAGAAGTCAGGGAGAAATTCGCAACTTCAGAACTTAACCAACAAAAAATTCAGGGTACTTGCGAGGCCATGGAGGAGAAAATTAACAGCCTGGTAGAAAGAGTTGGGGCTATGGAAGTCTCATTGAAGGATCTCTCTAAGAAGGTAGACGTCAATCAGGAAGAAATACGGAAGTTAAAGAACAGCGAAAAAGACCTCAGAGACAAATTAGAATCTCTTGAAAATAGCGCAAGAAGGAACAATATCCGAATTCTAAATGTTCCTGAGGGCCTTGAAGGGGGGGACATAAAAGCTTTTGTGATTCATCTTCTGAAGGAATTTAACATGGATATTGACCAACGCAACCTAGAAGAAGACATTCAGAGAGTTCACCGTGATCCTTTCGTGAGTCGCCCAGGGAGAAAAACCGCAAGAAGGATTCTTGTGAATTTTAAATCATTCTCTTTGAACGAAAGAATCCTCTCTGGGGCCTTAAAGGCAGGATCATACAAAAAAATGAATGGTCTTTTCGCATCAGGTCTGATATCTCACGTACTACCCAGGATAGGCAGTGGGAACTGGACAAATTTATTCAGGAGTTGAGAGAACTGGGTGCCACTGCAAATATAAGATTTCCGGCTTCTCTGAGGGTCATGAGAAATAATAAAATGCACAAATTTAGAGACCCAAGCGATGTGAAGGACTTCATAGAGCAGATCAAGGCACAATCAATATAATTATTTTCCAAAGCCGGTTGTCATGCTGTAGGAGAGCTCATATGAGGCAATCAACAGTATACCTCTAGTTAGAAGGGAGGGTTCCCCAGGGCGGGTGGGGGTGTTACGTGTAAAAATGCAAATTCACAAAAAATAGGCGCACTTTGGGTGGGGGAGCATGTGGGAGAAAATCATAAAAAATGTCCTCTTTTGTAAATTTTAGGAGAAAATTCCCCTTTCAAAATTTTCCTTTTTCGAGATTGGCTAAACTATTTAGGTCTCTCTTGGTACCCTTTTTTTTCGTTAAGTTCTTCTATATTCTATGGTTGGCCCGGATAAGCCTAGGCTTCTAATGATATTATCCTGGAATGTTAATGGACTAAGGGTATCCCCAAGAAGGAGAAAGATTTTAGAGTACCTTAAGCTTAGTGAAACCGATGTTATTTTTATTCAGGAATCTCATCTTCTTAAGGAAGAATGGCGGGAGATCTTAAAAGGTCAACAGTGGATTGAACACTGTGTATGCACTTCCCAGCCCTGTACAGTAAAAGGTGTTGCCCTTCTTTTCAAAAAGTCCTCTCAAGCTGTATTAGGGGAGTGTGTGGTGGACCCCTCAGGGAGATGGGTAATTGCCAAAGCCAAAATTTATGGTGTCTGGCTGGCATTTGTCGGATATTATGGCCCCAATTTGGACGACCCTATGCCTTTACGTACTTTATTTCTACATTTAGTGGACATTAGTGAACCAATTATTTTGGGTGGTGACTTTAATGTCTTTTTGGACCCAGCGCAAGGAACAACCTCTAAGAGGGCAGTCGCCGCTGCACCTAAAATGAGAAGGGCTTTGAAACAACTGATACGAGATATAGGTCTCATCGACATCTGGAAATTCATGAGCTTAAGGGAGGGGGTTGAGGAGGGTAATTTCACCTTCCATAATAAAAAGCACGGACATCGCTCCAGGATCGACTTTTTTCTGGTAGACTTAGCCATTAGTAACAATACCAGGAAAGTTAGCCATATCCCCGAGCATTTATCGGACCATTCAGTGGTTTTTCTTGAGATCCTTTTCAAGGATAATGTCCTATTACGGCGTTGGACTTTAAATCGTACCATGCTTTCAGACCCCTCTGTAGTGGATGATTTAAAAAAAGCAACAACAGAGTTTTTTTCCTTTAACCTTGACTCAGCTCCTTTGAATAAGGTATGGGATGCATACAAAGCCTACCTTAGAGGTATTCTATCTAGTTTAAGCTCAGCACAAAATAAAAAGGTCAGTGAGGAGGTTAAAACTTTTGAAGCTTCTATTAAGACTCTGCAGGGCGCTCTGGCGCATGCCCCTAATCCTACAACTAAAACACGAATAGAAAGTGATTTGATAAAGGCAAAATCTAAACTAGCTGACTATTTGGAGGCTATAGTAAGGCGAAAATGGGAAGCCAGCAGACTTTCGAATTATGAATATGGGGAAGGGTGCGGGAAACTTCTGGCATGGAAGACCAAAGCAAATCAAGCTAGAAACCTCATTAAAGACGGAAAGGGTGCATCATATACCAGGCAACAAACCGAAGCCAGGAGCACCCCCGTGACCTATCCTCGCTCGTATTTTCATCTTCCGAGACAGAGATGTCATATTGCAGACGGCCCCCAGTGCTCTGCCAGTAGAGTACGAGAACAATGCAATATCCTTTTTTCCGGACTTTACCATAAAGGTCCAGAGACAAATGGAGGTTAACAAAGCACAAGGAAATCAAATACACCATGCTCTTTCCAACTAAACTCCTGGTGGAAGCAGAAGGGTAAACCTGGTTCTTCACGCAACCCGAGGAGGCATGGGAATGGATAGAGGCTTAGAGTAGGAAACCCATGCCCAAATGGAAAAAAGGACAACAAAACAGAGGAAACCACCAAGAGACACTGATTCAGAAATAGACAGTGAATGCCAGATTGAAGAAACGCGGCAAGGGTGTGAATATGAATCCTCCAGTCCTTTGGGACCAGACTCACCAAAGTCCCTACAGGAAAATTGATCCATAACTAGGACACAGAAGCGATGAAACCAGTTGTCCAGGGGTGAACTCAAATGACAGATCTGGTCTCACCGATGTGATAGAGAGGATCGGACTCCCATGGTTTCATTGTTGAAGTTAAATTGTTTTGTTGTTTGTACAAGAGCACACAGGGGGAGACATATGAAGGGGTCCGCTATCGATCTCACCCTCACTAACTACACGTTGTAACAGCTAGGTTTGATTCCATATCCCACACATGACTTCGCAGTGAATCTCGATACAAGGTAATTGATATGTGACCCTGGGCCTGACCCCTTGACTTACTAGGAGGGTGGATACAACGGGACACAACCCGCTACCACAACATGACTGATGCACTAACTATCCCTACACTCAAGATACTATCTTGGAACGTCAATAGTTTGGGTGACAAAATAAAACGTGGCATAGTGCTACAATACATCAAACATAAAATGCCTGGCATGGTCCTACTGCAAGAAACCCACCTAGTTGGTAACTCATGTAGTGCCCTGGATAGATGGGGGTATAAATTAGCATCCCATACGGGCTTCACCTCAGGGTCCCGAGGGGTAGGCATATTACAGAGGAAAGACTTCCCACTTATAGTGAGATGGAATTGGACTGATGCCCAGGGCCGGTATACGGCGATTGCTGGCCTCTGGGAAGGGAAATCAGTCAACATAGTATCTGTATATATACAGCGGTACTACACTCAGGGCCTCATTTATGAGGTTTTGACGTAGGGCAGCGCCGCAAGTAACCTACGTCAAAACAAAAGGGCAGGAATGCGCCGTATCTATGTGACATGGCGCATTTCTGTCCTTTTCCCCAGCGCCGGCGCACAATGGGCTGCCGTGCGCCAACGCAGGCACCCTTGCACCATGGTGAAAGGGTGCCAGCAATGTGGGGCCGATTGATTTTGTGCAGGAAGGGAAACCTTCCTGCACAAAATCAATCAATTCAGGCGATTTCCTTTTTCTATGTGTGCTGCAGAATGCAGCAGAAAGCAGGAAATTAAAACATTTCTCCTCGTTGCGCCTCCCTAACGCCACCCCTGGGTGGCGTTAGGTTCTGACGCATTCCCAGGGTTATGATTTTTTGTAAATCTGGGAATGTGTCCGGTTCCATGGGTGTTGCATGGGAACGCCCACAGCAACACCCATGGAACGTCCCTTTCACGCAGGTTTCTGAGTGAAAGGGGCACATATTTATAAGGCCATGAAAAGCCACGTAAAGTATTGCGCCACCAGAACGTCAAAAAAGTGCCGTTCTGGCAGCGCAAAACTGCCGGTAGGGCCTCATCAATGAGGCCCTCAGTGGGGCTGCCCGAGCTGAGCAATCTGCTACTCAGCCTGCCGGTGGGGGATCTTTTGATTGGTGGAGACTTGAATGCAACGATGTGCGACACACTGGATCGTAATCCTCTCACAGCATCGTCACGTCGGACTCCCAGGCTCCCAGACTTCCTAAAAGGCATGGGACTGATTGACATATGGCGTACACATAATCCATTAATGAAACAACACACATTCTACTTATGGGCGCAAAACAGTCATTCATGAATAGATTTCTTCCTAACTCTGGCGGACAAATCAACTAACTTTCATGAGGTGCAACACCTAGCACGAGGTATCTCCAACCACTCACCACTCTGGGCACACTACAGGCTAAAATGGGACACGAACCAGACAGTGCATTATACTACACCCTTGGTATTTAAAAAGTCCACACATAAAAAAGGACTTAGAAAAAACAACTGATAACTACTTCAAAGAAAATGTATCCTCAGTCGAATCCCACCAAAATTTATGGGAGGCCTTTAAAACAGTGGTAAAGGGACAAGCACTGTCCCTCGCAGTAGGACATAAAAGAGATAGAAGGGCAGCAGTTGAAAACGAAATACTGCTTCTAGAAACAGATGTATTAAACCACAACTCTGATAACACTAGCCACAAATTAGAACTTAAAAGGCAGGAATATCGAAATCTAGTCTCGGGGAAAGCAAGGGCCAGACACACTGCGACGCAGCATAAACTGTATGAAGATGGGGACAAAGCAGGTAAATTATTATTACATTAATACTACCTGCAGTTGTACTCCCTGGAGAGCACGGCTACAAAAGAGGAAATCAAAGATTTCTTGACTGACTTACCCCTCCCTGTGCTTTCCTTGGAGGACAGGGAATTGTTGGAGGACGACTTCTGAGCGGAAGAGGTGGCGAACGCCATCCGAAATATTAAATCTGGAAAGGCAATGGGGCCTAATGGCCTTCCAATCGAATTCTATAAATTGAAAGCTACCTGTATAGCACCCCATCTCCTAAACATGTACAAGGAAAGTGCACAATACAGCATGTTACCTATGGACCAGCGTCTCGCCTCCCTAGTAGTGATTCATAAGGAAGGAAACCAACAGAACAATGTGAATCATCTCGACCTATATTGCTCCTTAACTCTGAGGCTAAGATCCTAGGGGCATATTATCAAGGCGGCGTTAATGAATTATCGCCGCTTTAGCGTCCGTTTTCGGACGAAAAGCGGCGATAATTTTATCGCCTAATTAACAAGGACACGCTAGCGCGTGATTCCTGCATTAGCGTCCGTTTTCTGCACGCCTCCCATCGCATCGCTAATGAGATGCAAAGGAGGCGTGCCTGTGAAAACAACATGGGGAAATATCGCTAACCCAGGTATCGCCATATCAACAACGTGGGTTAGCGATATTTTCAATCGCGTTAAGTATGCTTTAACGCAGGAATTTAACGTCTGCTAAATTCCTGACTAAGGCATACCTAACATGGGGGTGGATTGTGTGGCTAAGACCACAGGCCCTATCACCAAGGATATCGCCGTTTTCCATGGGACATCGCTGGAAAACCAGCGATGTTCCATGGAAAACATCGCTATCACTGGAAAATTATCGCCTTTGCGCTAAGCGTTGTTAATACAGCGCTAGCATGGCGATAATTTCCAGCGATAGCCGGCGATAGGATTCCTCGCGCTAACAGCGGCCAGCGATAATTATCGCTGCCGCTTGATAATATGCCCCCTAGTTAAAATGGTGGCGACCCGATTGATCCCTGTAATAAGAACATTAGTTCACCCTGACCAATCCGGCTTCATGCTGGGGCGGAATATGGCGCTCATCCTACACAGACTCAAAGGGGTACTCAGTAGGCTTGACACTATCCAAGAAGATGCAGCAATAATATCGTTAGATGCTCGAAAGGCCTTTGACACGGTCGAATGGCCCTACCTTTTCACAGTCCTAGAAAGGCTAGGATTTGGCCCAAAATTCTTGAAATGGATCAGACTGCTCTATGCAAGCCTACTAGTACAGGTCATGGTGAATGGACGAGCCTCTCGCACCTTCCCTCTTCGGAGGGGTACGAGAGACTCTCGCCGCTAATCTTTCCAATAATCCTAGAGCTTCTATCGACATGGGTCAGAGGCGACCCACTAATACGAGGGCTTTGATGGACTCCCAACTAGGAAGACAGAATATCTCTATATGCTGATGATGTGCTATTATACGTCGCAGCGCTGCTTGCCTCTATGCATAGAGTTCTCAATATTTTCACAAATTTTGGCCAATACTCCGGCTACAAAATCTCCAAATCAGTTGTTTGCGTATTGCGAGGAACGGCCCTGATACTACCAGCAAATTGCGAAGCAGCGGTGTCAACTGAGGGTTTTAGATATCTTGGGATATATGTAACTACTGACCCACAGCTCTTTTATGAGAGAATTCTACTTACTCCTCTGTGGCAACTTCAAAGGGATGTCGAACACTGGCGATCGCTCCCTCTTTCACTTTTTGGATGCGCCGCCCTATTTAAAATGATGGCACTCCCGAAATTTCTATATGTGCTACAAAATACACCATACCCAAAACAAGAATCCTACTTCCGAAGCATAGACAATGAGATCAGAACCTTACTATAGGACGGAAAACCTCCTAGGATCGCCACATGAAAATTAGTACGAGGGTGGCATGATGGTGGGATATCGCTACCCAATATCCAAGCATACTACTGGGCGGCCCAGTTGGTAGTAGTCAATCAATGGATACACTGCCCGCACATTGAACCCGCACTGCGGATGGATCGCCATGTACTGAGGCGGGAGGGCTACACAAGAGCACTGTACACTAACCCTAGGAACTACCACATGACAGGACCCATGTACCACACGGTCATACTATGGCACCAGGTCCTCCACAGAAGCTTGGGATGGCACGCCAAGATAACTCGGGCAACACCACTGTGGGACGCCGAAGCACTCAGAACACTGCAAAAAAGTCCAGGCTTTGAGAGGTGGGACCAGATAGGTATTTCTACTGTGAAAGACCTGTGGTCCCAAGGAGATGTTGTCCCATTTGTGAAACTACAGCAAGCACATGACCTAGCAAACTTGGAAATGTTCCGCTACCTTCAAGTCAGACATGCTTTGAGATCTGCCATACCCAGTGGGACAGTACTGCCAGAAGCAACTCCTTTAGAGGATGGCTTACTAACTGAATGTATAGACCGTACAGCGATCTCCCTCACATATCAAAAAATAGTCAATAACTCTCCCGAGCCACTCCTAAAACTTTGTGAAAGCTGGCAAACTGATCTTGGGGTATTAGAGGATGAGGACTGGCAAGAGGCCACGGCCTCGCCGAAGGAATCAGCCATGTCATCAAAACTTAGATTAATTCAATTAAAGATACTCCATAGGTCGTATCTGTCCTGCAGTGCCCTAGCGAGGATGGGAATAGCGGCAGACTCTAAATGTCGAAGAGTGTGTGAGCAAGAGGGACCTTTCTTTCACATAGTATGGGAGTGCCCAGAAATTAAAACCTATTGGGAAGCTGTGATACAGTGCTTAAGAGAAGTATGTGGTATAGATCTACAACCCCTGTCTAGATGGTGCCTTCTTCATATATGGGAAGCTACAGACCTCACTAATGAAGAACAACTCTGGGTAACTATGGGGACAATGATCGCCAAACGTAACATAGCCAGGAGATGGGGGGGTCAAATATATCAACACTGACCGAATGGAAGAAATACTTGGATTGGTGCATGGTGGCTGAGAAAACGTCTATGAAAGCAGAAGGTGCTTCAAGAAATGGGGACAAATTTGGGGAAAATGGAACACCTATCGGGGTAACATATGCTCCCCCCCAGCTACTAGACCCAGGTGGAAGACCCTGAGAATGACCCCATATGATGCACAAGACAGTCCAACCTGAATTAAAATGTGTGAATGGTTATGAAATAAATGTACGACTTTATGTCAATCATAATGCAGTTGTACATGGGGGCTTTGAAACAACAATGGATATCTATGTACATGGCTGTTTTAAAATGATATTTGTGATTGCTCTATCCTATAGTTAAATAAAAAGAAGATTTAAAAAAATAAAATAAAAAAGCAAATAACACTTGTGAGGATAAGCTCATCCGATAGCATCTGTAATAAAAGAAGGGCAGGGCGAACTTGTAAAAAGCCTCTGTCTTTAAGTAATGGGCACTAAAGGTTCTCTTGGGCACAGTATAAAATGTACAAAACATGATCAAATGGATTGCATCCTGCGGCGACCTAAGGTTGCAGCCGCATGGACCCAGGGATTTAAAAAAATCAAAGCAACCTCTAGGATGAGCTAAAAACAGGTGCATTAAATTGAACCTAAATCTTACAAGCAAATGTCTGTCCCTATTCTTTTTCACCAGAGCTAAATAAGGCTCTATGTCCTGGGGGGTGGTTAACATTACATACTTTCTGACAGAAGGTTTCAACAATTCGGACTCTTTCCTTATCCGAATATTCCTTTCGAGGAAGTGCTCCTTTGCAAATTTATAATCTGCTCTATGGATTCCATCAGGGTTGGAGAAAAGCTCCACGCTTCCTAGTTGTGTTCCTCAATACTTAAACCAAGGCTAAAAATTCCTTGGTTTAAGTATATACAGGAATCATTATGATTCCTGTTTACACTTAAACCATGGAATTTTTTTAACGTAGTCAAGTGCCAAACAGTCTCTGAGAATTAAATGATTCAGGCCAAGCTCCTCTTTAGTCCATATCCTAATCCAGCTCAGCAAAGGACAAAGATCACATAGATATGTAACTCCCAGCTCCACATGCGCACAAAAGGTCACGGTGCTCTGGGAGACACACAATAGATGCCTGAGGAATTTATTTTCTTCAGTCTGAAGTTCATTGGAAGCCACATAACCCCAGATGTCGCTCCCATACAGCACCTTTGATATGCACTTTGCCTGAAAGATCTTCACTAATGCTTTGAGCGGTCTACTCCCTAATCTTGTTGCGTAACTGAATACAGCCCCAATAGTCCTCTTAAGCTCCTCGTTCTTTGCAGTGACTAGGGGTTTCCAGCTCATATTAGAGTGAAATAACACACCCAGATAAAGAAAAGAGCTAACCTTTGCCAAGATGTGATTAGTCATACTTAATGTCATAGACCTTGCGTCATAGAATATTAGCTCAGCTGCACACACGTTGCGCGCAAATATTATATATTCAGCAAACGCCCCTAATGCCCTCAGCATCCCTCAAACTGAATATAAGATGGAGGGGGCAATTGCATGCTACTGCTTACTCTGCCTTTTCATGAGGCACAGCAGTGTGGATACGCGCAGGGGTCCCCTTTACAGTAATAGAAGCTAAGAATGAAGACCAAAACAGATATGTGCTTCTAAATGGCACATTCGGATGGGAAACGGGTGGTGTTGGGCTTGGTATATGCGTCTAACTCCGACCACGAGGCTTTTCTGTCCCACCTATCGGTTTCCCTGGCGGACTGGACACAGTATCCCTGGCTGATAGGTGGTGATTTCAATGCGGTCCTTGATGTAGGGCTAGACCGATCATACCCCCCACTCCCAGGTACAGCAACAATCCACCAGGACAAGATCCTACACCAGTGGGTAACAGGGTGGAATCTGGAAGATGTCTGGCGAGTAAAAAAACAGTGGTATGCTAGAATATTCCTTTTATTTCCATCCCCATGGCCTCCACTCTGCCCAAGACAGATTGTTGTGCACACCTGCCCTGCTCCCAGCTACTACAGATATCACCTATTTAGCAAGACTATCTCAGACCGCAACCCGCTCGAACTGACTCTTAACTGGGGCAGTGTACCATCCCCAATCCCAACGTGGCGATTGCGACCCCAACTTTTAGAAGACTCTGTATTCAGAAACACTATAGCTACTACAATCACTTCCTACTTTACTGAAAACGCAGGCACTGTCACAAAACGATCAGTAGAATGAGAGGCCTTCAAGGTAACGCTTTGTGGAGTCTCAATGAGTGCAGTAGTGGGAGCTAGACGGGAGGTCTCTTGAGACATTATTGAGTTAGAATCAGAGTTGCAATCCTTGGAAGTGGCTGCCCAGACTAATGCACTAGAGGAAGGGAAGCTCCAGGATGCCAGGGTGAAATATGCAGAACTACTAGAGCACCTGCGTCTGATTGACCGGAACACATACATTATGCGGTCGCATGCAGACGCTAACAGGTCTGGCACATTACTGGCTTGCATAATATGACCACAACTTTTCCCCACACCCATACTATCTGTCATCACCACTAAATCACGGGCTGGTGTCTACGCAACTAGGGGGTCAATATGGCGTTTTATGATTACTACATGCACTTATACACCGTGCCACCCATTGCCCCTTCGGGGTCTATAAGCGACTTTCTAACGGCAGTACCCCTTCCCGTACTCACGGATACAAATGTTGAAGGCCTAACAGCCCCGATTACACAAGCAGAGATCCGCGGAGCCATCAAGGAACTAGCTCGCAACAAAATGGCATCTATCCTTGAATAACCCAAACAGGTCTCTCGCAATACCCGGTTCAAGTTTATACAGGTCTCAATCTTACACAGAGCATATTTAACACCACACAGGGTGCATGCAATGTTCCCCTCTGCCACTTCGGAGTGCCCCCTCTGCAGCGTGCCCAAAGCCGTCTTGATCCACATGCTCTGGTCATGTTCCTCCCTGCTGGGGTTTTGGAGGACAGTTACTGTAGGCCTGTCGCACTTATCCGAAAATCCCTCTTGGTTGTCCATTGAAGCTTGTATCCTGGGTTTGTCCCCACTCCTGCGAAAAGCTGGAGTACTGCGCCGCTTCACCGACCTCTCTCTATTATTAGCCAAAAGGATGCTCACACAGCGCTGGAAATCCCGTACAGCACCTAGAGAAGGGGCATGGGGAGAGGAAGTCGTACGATGGGCCCCTGCAGAGAGTGAGGCCCTGAAACGTGAGGAGTACAGAGGGTTTCACAAGAAGCCTATCTTGATGGAGTGGGCTCACCTGCTAGAACAACTCAGGACGTTCTCTTACGAAGCCAAGGGAGCTCATTGAATGAGGCCCTTTTTCCTGTTAGACTGCTACACATTGGGATGCACACCCCTAGATTACCACTCTAGGGCCTCACACCCCCCCCCCCTGGTTCTTCTCTCCTTCTTCCAATTTATACACTAAAGCTTACAAGACCACTCATGCAAGTTTAGGGCAGTAGGGGGGAAGGGTTGAGCTGTTTGCTCCTGTTAGTTAGAAATGTACATTTCCTTGTTCTTGCATATGCATTCAATGAGTACCTGCATCTACAGATAGAAAATGTTTACTGCTATACATGTGTGGATTGATGCAATATACACTGAACATGATGTTACCCACAGCCTATTTGTAATAGGCTAGCAAAATGATTCAGCAAAAATGTATATGTAACAGACCATTGAAAACCAATAAAGCATGAGTTCAAAAAAAAAATTTATGTCAAAAAAATATAATGTCATAGATCTTGTTGCTTTGGGGCCCATCACCATAATAAAATATTTCGCCGACTTGTATAGTCAGAGATCAAAGATAAGAGAAATCTTGGCAAGAAGCTTGTTTTCACACTTGGTGGTTTCTGGCCTACAATGATTTTTTTGTTGTTCCACCAAACGACAGATATGACCACAACTGTCAAATGTTTAATGGAAGACTTGTAATCCAACTCAATAGAGATAGGCATTTTCGACAGACCGTAGCTTGGTAGAAAATGAAGTCCCCAAATTTGTGGCAAAATGCTGTAGCGTCCACTGAGAAACATAGGGAATCATCTCAACCAAGACCTAGTTTGCATCTTTAAAGGAGAAGCAAGAGTTGTTGAACGCTCTTTAACCTGGAATAGGAACAAGATGGAAGAAGTTTTTCTCTGCTTTGACTATCCTATTGTCCATCTTTTTGTCCTTTATCAAAACAATATAGCATGCCCAATAGTGCGAGTAATTCTCTAGTTGCATGAAAGGCGCTGTTGCTGAAATTTGTGAACTCAATTTAATGTGATTTTAAAGTTACCCTGTAAGATTGTGTGGAGAGTCTTGGAGGGGCATACACGAGCTGAGATGATAAAAACATATAAATAACTACCGTGAAGCATTCCTACAGCTCCAGTCCCCACCTTATTTGGAAGTACTAACTTGCTGAAGCCTGCAATGCTCCATTGCCTTCGGTGTGGGGGATCTTGAGTGCCGCGATAATGTATGTGCATTATGTATAGAATTATCTGCTTATCACTTAGATATGCACTGTGTCGAGAAGGTTGTTATTCACTCTGCACTCCAAATTAAGGCTATCAGAATTCGATGTATTTTGAAATAAAACAAAACAAAATAACTCAAAATGAATGATTCCTGTTATGGTAATACCCACACCCGCTTTTTACACTGCTGGGTGGTTCCATATTACAGATGAGGTCCCAGCTTCTGTAGTTCCTTATGTAATACGCCTTTGTACAGGCTCACGTTTTGCACCTTGTTGTCTCAAGGGAGCAACCCTGATTTAAATGGGAGTGTGGCTCCTGCAAATAATGGAACCTGTTAGCGCCACCACCGTATTCCAGACTTGCGGAAGGCAAATGCACTTTACGCCACATAGGATGTGGATTATATTTAAAGGGTGTCTTGGCGAGAGGGCACTCACACAACCATATTCCAGACTTGTGGAAGGCACACGCACTTTACGCCACATAGGATGTGGAGTATATTTAAAGGGGGTCTTGGCGAGAGGGCACCAGTGGGTGAATGGACATCTCAAGTATTCTTCTTCTGGTGGGCACAGTTGCTTATATATCACTTTTGACCCCCCCCTCTCCACTGGTGGTATGCCCAACCAATATGAAGGTCAAGAACGATAGCAAGGGTGAATGTTTGTACAGGTTTGAGTAACCCGGACCGGTCTATTGAAGTTCCCACTGAGAGGGGTGGGGTATTGCCCTTTGTTAAGTGGCACTCCTATAATCTGGCCACAGTATTGACGGCCCCTTCTGCAATACGCATTGCGTGGTAACGTATTTTGCACCCATGCAATGTCAAGGAGTTGGTCCCCTTTCCTTTGAAGGTGTGGCTCATGCAAATGAGGGAACACCTTTGCTCCTGCACCCATGGTGTATTGCCAACCCTAAATAAATGCCTATGAGGTTTTTTCATGGCCACATTGGGTCCAGAACAAGAGAGTAAAATCCCGAAGGGGACAGTGGGGATTCAATTTATACTGGACAATTAATCGTCATGGGAGCAAGAAGGTGAGGGAAACATATATAGTGTAAAATAGACGGTTTATTTTACACAAGTATGAATTTTATACTCAAAGTAACAGTCAGGTGCTCACATAAAGTGAAGGTGCGTAATGTGACAAAAGTGAGGGTGAACTAAAAGCATAACATCACATTGACAACAAAATTGGAACTCCACATGAGTGTATACAATGGGAGGGGTTCCTGTTGTAAGAGTCGACGGCGTTTCGATCTTTTAAGTACTTAAGATCATCTTCAGGACAAGTAGTGAGCAGTCTGAAATCTCAATGGGGTGTCACTAGCCAGGAAGAGAGCGGGGCCGTAGCCACTATAGGAATGCAGGCGGGCTTCTTACGTGGGGAGGCTGTTTTGACTAGGATAACATCCAAGATGGCGTCAGGGTAGAGCTACTTCCACCAGGCAGTGAGGTTTAAGCTGGAAACATTCAAGGGTTGTTTGCGGGTATGGGTTATTCGTGCCTGATTATCTGGTGCAGGATGAAGTCGGGGCTACTTACAGCCGGAGGTAGCGTAGAATCTGGGAAAATCGAATTACGGTTGCAGAACGAAGGGTTGGTACTCCTAGGGGCCGGCGCGCAGTCCTCGGCATTCCACTAATACACTTGTGTTACAGTATGAGTTGCTTGTCCGTGTCCAAAATTGATTCAGAGTACCGGAGGCGAGTCAAACACCATCCTGGCCGGCGCGCTGCAACCGATGCAACTGTAGCGCCGCTACAGTTGCATCGGTTGCAGCGCGCCGGCCAGGATGGTGTTTGACTCACCTCCGGTACTCTGAATCCAATTTTGGACACGGACAAGCAACTTCATGCTGTAACACAAGTGTATAGTGGAATGCCGAGGACTGCACGCCGACCCTGAGTACTAACCCTTTGTTCTGCAACCGTAATGTCAATTTTCCCAGATTCTACGCTCACCTCCGGCTGTAAGTAGCCTCCGACTTCATCCTGCACCAGATAATCAGGCACGAACAACCCATACCCGCAAACAACCCTTGAATGTTTCAGCCAAACCTCCTGCCTGGTGGAAGTAGCTCTGCCCTGACGCCATCTTGGACGTCCTAGTCAAGCAACCTCCCCACGTAAACCCGCTGCATTCCTATAGTGGCTACGACCCTGCTCTTCCTGGATAGTGACACCCCATTGAAGATTTCAGACTGTACCTGTCTGAATGATCTTAAGTACTAAAAGATCGAAAGCTGTGACCTGCTAAGGACCCTCCCATTATGCGCTCATGTGGAGTTCAATTTTGTTGTCTAGAGCAGTTCACCCTCACTGCATGCACCTTCACTATGTGAGCACTCTGACTGTTACTGAGTATAAAGTATACTTGTGTAAAATAAACCGTCTATTTTACACTATATATGTTTCTACCTTCTTGCTCCCATGACGATTAATTGTCAGTATAAATTGAATCCCCACTGTCCCCCTTCGGCATTTTACTCTCTTGTTCTGGACCACAATGTGGCCATCCCTGAATACATTGTTTTTCTAAACATACACCAACCCCAGGTTCACATTTTGGGGTACCCTTGTTCTCCCATACTACCCTATGAGGTTTTTTCGACACAACACAGGGACAAGGCAAAAAACGCCGTATGTTTGCACAAATAATATATATATATATATTTTTTTTAATACTTTATTAAAGTTTTACATAGAAAAACCAACATGAGACTGTATCTGATAATATGACATTAACAATGGTACAAAGTAATTATATAGCATTTTATACTACGCCACCAAAAGGTTTCAAGCACGACAGAATATATGGCGTTTAGTTGCAAGAAAAAACACTTCCCCCACCCACCCATCAGAAACAATACATTGTTGCACTCTTTGACAATAACATCCAGTATCTTTTTATTCATAAGGTTCCCTAGACAATTACGCCAATCTCACGCATTTCCTGACTTTCTGCTGTCGTAGTGGTGGTTTCTCTCCCCCTCGTGTCGATATAGGTCTTATACAAAGCCCAAAAGTTCTTGGGTCGACTACGCGGGGCAGCAGTTCACTAAAATTTTCCGTTTGCGTACTGCAGTACAGCATATCCCTCGACCACTGTGAAATCGTAGGGGTCGGGCCCCGTAGCCAACACATCGCCACTCTACGCTTTGCCAGCAGAAGACCCATATCCACCAGTCTACGGGCTCCTTCAGGTATCAGCTTAGAGTACCACAGTAACGCCAGCGCCGGTTCCGGGGGGAGAGGCAGCTCCACCATCCGCCCAATTCCTTAAAGATGAAGTCCCAGAATTTGGCAATCCCCGGACATAGCCATGCCAGGTGTATGAAATCTGCTCTCTGTGCGTTACATCTGTCGCATTCAGCCCCATCCCTCAATCCATATCTACAGAGTCTCTCCGGGGTGTAATATATCCTATTCAAGTATTTGAAGTGAATGAGTCTGTGCCTTCCATTCAGTGATATGCGTTTTGTACTAATACAGCAATAGGCCCACATCGTATCGTCTACCTCCCTGCTCAGGTCTCTCTGCCACTCTAATCGGGATTTAGTGTAATGATTTGCTCTGTAATCCATGGATAGCCTATAGATCTTGGAGACTATTCTCTTCGGCGACTCGGCCTTGATAATATAGGATAAGGGAGGTAAGTCCGGCAGTTCCGTCAGGTCCCCACCCAGTATATGTACTAGTGCTTGTCGTGTTCTGTAGAACTGAAATTTAGTAAGGGGCGTTGCACCTATATCTCCCGCCTCCAGCTCCTCCCAGCTCTTCGCTGTGCCCCCTTCGAATAAATCCCTGGTAGTCCGAACTCCTATAGAATTTAACGCCCTTGTAACCCCTTTATCCCTACAGGGGGGCAACCAGTGACACCACTCTACCAAAGCGTGCGGTGAATACAGTATAGCCCCCGCCTGCAGCTTCAGGAGGTGATGCCAGGCATGTGTTGTGGCGTTCACCGAGTCTAGTATCCCAGTTCTGCGATCTGGGGGCAAGAATAGTAAAACTGGCATAGGCCGAGGGGAAGCCACGACTTTCTCAATACACAAGTGTGGTGTGTCCGACTGGCCATGCATCCATTGGAAAGCATGCGCACTTTGAGCTGACCGGTAGTACAGATCCAAATCTGGAGCTCCCAACCCTCCCATATGATATGGCAGCATGAGAACGTCCCAACGAACCAGCGCCTGCTTCCCCGCCCAAGCCAACCGGATCATCAGAGTCGTAAGTCGACGGAAGAAGGAGCCAGGGAGAACCAATGGAATATTGTGGAAAAGAAACAAGAAACGAGGGAGGACTACCATTTTCATTATGGAGACTCTACCTAACAGGGACAGTGGAAGGCGGATCCAACTCTCCACGTCGTCCTCTAACCTGTCTATAGCCACACCGTAGTTTTCCCTGAGCACCACCTCCGAGTCCGTGTGGATTTTGATCCCAAGATACTTGACAGCGTCTGTAGTCCACTGTAGTGGATAGTCAGGCTCAAACGGGACCGTCCCGGGCGTAAGGGGAAATATCATGGATTGTGGCCAATTAACCTTCAATCCCGACAATGCCCCAAATCGTACCACCTCACGCAACACAGAGGACAGGTGCTGTTCCGGGTCACGCACATAGAGCAACGTATCGTCTGCGTAAGTGGAAACTATTAACTCATAGTGCGGAAATCTGATGCCCTTGAATCTGTGGTATTCACGAAGCGCACAGGCCAAGGGTTCAGCTACCAGCGCATATAGAATAGGAGACAATGGGCAGCCCTGCCGTGTACCTCTCGTTATGCGTATAGGATCCGATCACTAGATTACCGAATTTTGATTCTAGCAGTAGGTGCACTGTATAATATCGCTATCAACTGCAAAAACACTTCCCCCACCCCCATCCTCTGCAGGACCTGGCGCATGAAGGGCCACTCCACAGAGTCGAAAGCTTTTTCCATATCGAGGAATACCGCTACCGCCTGAATCTCCGGCTTGGTATGCTGCATCGCGCCGAACACTGTTCTTAAAATGTACGTTAAGTTCCTATTGGGGACAAAACCTGCCTGTTCCGGTGCTACCAATAGTGGGACAAGCGGAATCAATCACGTCGCTAAGATCTTCGCAAAAGTTTTGGTATCAACGTTAAGTAGGGAAAGCGGGCGGTAGGAGGAGTACTCATTCGGTGGTTTGCCCGGTTTCAAGATAGCGACTATAATTGCTTCATTCATCGATGGAGGCATAGTGCTCGTGACGCACATATCATCAAATAGGGTTGCCAAGTGTGGGACCAATAAGTCCATGAACGCCCTATAAAAGGCTACAGTTAAGCCATCCACTCCCGGCGCGCTCCCAGACTTCATACCTGACAGTGCCAGGATGATTTCGTCGTTCTCTACAGGCCTCATAAGAAATTCTCGGTGCGTGTTTGTTAACCACGGAAGTTTAATATACGTCAGGTAGTCTAATATCTCGTCTTCAGAGCCGCCGCTTCGAGTCGAATACAGCTCTGAGTAATAGTCTCGGAACCTCCCTGCTATTTCCACCTCTTCAAACAGCGAATCCCCCTCTCCAGATTTGATCTCCGTCACCATCGTCTTTTCCTGTCTCTTTTTAAGAAGCTGCGCTAGAACTGTGCCCTGCCTCTCCCCCTCGCCGTACGTACGCGCAGTGGCGTATTTACCCAGGTGTTTAATTTCCGCATCTGCCGCGTCCTGATATTCCTCCAGCTGAGCTTTGAACTTGGACGTTATTTCGTCGTCAACACCGGCCAGGAGTTGGTTCTCAAGTGTCTTGAGAGAACTCTCCAGATCCGACAACCGTTTACGGATCGCTTTCAGGACTCCAGAGTGCTTGGTCATCGCAATTCCCCGAACATATACTTTAAATGCTTCCCAAATGATCTGAAAACTATCAACCAACCCTATGTTCGTAGTAAAGAATGTTTTGATGGCTTCGGCCAATTCTTCCTTAAATACCGCATCTAGCAGCGAATAGGGTGGGAACCTCCACGTAAAGGGGGGAATGGATTTCTGTGGGGTGTCAAACACTAGCAACAACGGGGAATGATCCGAAAGTGTACGGGGGTGGACTTCACAGTATCGGACCCGGTCCTGAATGCGTCTCGCAGCCAACCAATAATCTATGCGCGTGTGTAGGCCATGGTACGCTGAATAATGCGTATATCCCCCTTTCTCCGGATTCCGATGCCTCCATGTATCAATTAAGTCAAGTTGTATCATTAGATCTGTGACTATGCGTGCAGATGCTGTGAGTGGTCTATCAGGCCCCCCTGACCTATCCATCCTTGGATTCAGCACCATATTAAAATCCCAACCCCAGAGCTGGTCGCCTGCGCCGCACCTACGGACCGTCTCTAATAAGGAAGTATAAAAAATGGGATTGTCATAATTCGGGCCATAGACATTCACTATTAAAAGTTCCTCTCCCTTACCTCTACATCTAGATACCACACAGCGCCCTTCATTATCAGTGTATAGTGGCTCTAGCTTGAGATTGGATCTGGGGTTCACCCACGTAATCACCCCTCGCGCATGGGTAGTGAAACCCGCTGCGTGTATATTGCCTAACAGGCCTCTGTAGCGCAGCATGGGGCTACCTTGGGGCAGGTGTGTCTCCTGCAAGGTTGCCACATCAATATTATGTCTCCTTAAATAGGCTAGAACCTTCCTCAGTTTCCTGTGGTCGTTGAGGCCTCTCACGTTCCACGTGAGTGATCCTAATCGTGCAATTGGGGACATTCTGCCCCGCCTCCAGTATGGGCTGTCATGGGGTAAGTTTCGTCCATAGTGTCTGTCATTGCTTACAAATACGCTATAATCATGTGCACCAACCTTCCACCTAGTGGTATCATAGCAGTAGTTTAGTTTCCTCAGTCTCAAACCCCATCCTCCCCCCTCCCACGTCAGGAAACCCACAACAGTGCCTGTCCGAGATACCCCACACGTCCCCCCTTCCACTTCATCAATCAAACATGTGCTGTAGCAACTCCAAATACTCAGAATCAAGATTTAAACCCCCCCTACCCTCCCACCTCAAAACGTTCCCAAGAAGTGTGCTTCACTCGTGGGCAGATGTTGCACAACGTGTAGGAAAATAATACCAGACCAGTCTAGGTCCGCCCCTGCGTGCCAAACAGCCAATACACATCACCTGCAATTGGTCCCACCGCCCCTCAGCTCCCCACGCACCCACACATCCAAATAATCATGACGCTCCCAACAGGAAGCACAAATAGCGCAGGAAGGATCCCCACACCTCTACACCCCACCCCCATACTATCATAAAACTGTCATATCGTAAACAACCATGCCCCACGATAATATTGTCACAGACTCCACTCTATACCCAACAAACAGCCCCCAATGATCCCTCTTATCTGTGACTCATGTAGTCTCTTAGTCAGTCTTGCTCATCCAATTGGCCTCCAACTGCACCCTCCAAGGAGCTTCGGTCCGGGCTGCTGCGTTTCTCCTTATTCCACTCTTTTAGGGCCTTCTGTAGAGTTTTCGGGTCAGTAAAAATGCGTGATTGACCATGTCGGTTAACTCGCAGTCTCGCCGGGTACAGCATGGCATAGTCCAGGTTAAGATCTCGCAATTGACGTTTCAATGGAGCAAACTGCTTACGAGCCTCCTGCACTTGAATCGTGAAGTCCGGGTACAAGGAGATGCTGGAGCCTTCACCTTCATACTGCAGCGACTGCTTCTCCCTGGCAACCTTCAGCACTGAGTCTCTGTCGCGGTAGTTAGCAGTTTTGCTATGATCGTCCTTGGGGGGGCTCCAGGTGCCGGGCGCGGGCCCAGAGAGCGATGTGCCCTTTCAACTACGAAAATAGAAGAGAATGTTTCACCACCCAGAAGTGATACTAGCAACTGCTCAACAAATTTCTCCATGTTGCCAGTCGGGGTCGACTCCGGAAGGCCCGTAATTCGCAAGTTGTTTCTACGGGAGCGCGCCTCCAGGTCTTCCGCTCTGTCTTGTAGAATTTGCATCACTCTTCCCATCTGCTTATGCTCAGTGTCCATTGTAGTCTGCGCCTCCTCCACCTCCGTAATCCGTCGCTCCGACATGTCGAGTCTCTCCGCATGCTTGTCCACGCGTTCTGACATTCTGTCCAGTCTGTAGGAGAGGGATTCTATTTTAGTCCCCAAGTTTGAGAGACTGTCTTGTAAGCCCTTCTCCATGGCAACAAGCATCGAGCGTATATCACCCTCCGTGTCTTCATTTGCTAGGTCTGTCGGGTTGTCACCCTCCTCCGAGGCGTTGTCTCTCCCTTTGGTCTTTTTTTGGTCAAAGGTGAGTTTAGGCTGTGACTTATCAACTCTGCCCATCGCGCACGCTCCACAGCGGCAAGGACAGCCTTCCAGTCAGACCAGTAGCGCCGTGCTGTGCCAAATCCTCAGTGACCAACTCAATTGCGCCTCCCAATTTCGCCACTCTGGGGTACACTCGCCTGATAACCAGGGTCTGTAGGTCTCTTATTGCTGCTGTGTCTCTGTAGTACAGGGCTTCTCCACCTCTGACCTGCCGTCCGAGAAGCTCTCCAATTTGTTACAGCCCTCAAGAGAGCGCAAAACTGTTGCCGCAGCCCGCAGGCTCCTAGTTAGCTATTCCACTGTCCACCGATTGTTACAGTCACTTGCCTCAGCACAGACAGACTCAGGGCTCTTTCCACCGCTATCTCATTTCTCAAATGGACCTCCCACTGGGTCCACACACTAATGAGTGGCAACAGCTGCTCCTGGCTTGTGTTGTAGACTATTCCATAATAGCGGGATATGGTCGCCAATAACAGAAGTCTACGACTCTTGCCCGAGTCCCGAAAGAGTGTCTCCTGGGCATAAAAGTCTACACCAGTAGTGCAGCCATACACCCAGTGCTGCAAAGGCGCCAATAACAGAAATCAACAAGTATTCGGCAATCTTAGAGCCGCCCGTATATTCCTGCTGGTACTCTCAGCGCACCTTGTTGGAAATCCTGTATAGCGCTGCACGCGTCCCAACAGGCAGTCAAGCAGCCTCATGTGCGGCCGCTCGCAGCACCATCCACACTGTACCGGTTCTCTCTGGTACGATCAGCGCCTTGCCCCTATCAATCGCCAGTCCCACCGTTCCGCTGCAAGTGGCCGGGTCCGCGTTGCAGGGGAGAGCTGCCACCGAAGCACTCCAATATGGCGTCTCGTGGCTCTATTAATCTGCCTCCCCACCGTCGTTTGCAGCTCGTACCTGTGTTCAGCTGAGCAGGTTACAACGGAGGCGGAGCCCTGCCTCGCTCTCCTCCGGGGCCCTCACCGCCTACCGCTCACTCTTCTCCAGGCGCCAAATGGGCAACGGCACCAGCCGAGCCTGCAGTGTCTCTGGGCAGTGACCCCGCTCTCGGCCACGGTTAGCACTCGAGGCCGGGGATGTGGGCCCAGTGCAGGGACCTCCCCCTCCGGCAGTCAGCACTCGCTCAGTGCAGGGCGTGGAGGGCTCCGGGATGGTTCTTTTTGTCCCCCAGACGCTCCGCTATCGTCCGCAGAGCATTTTGCGGCAGTAAGACCCCCGCAGATGTAGGATAACTGACGAATAGTAAATCGGCTACGCAGAGCTATCGGCTCAGGCGGCCATTACCGTTGCGAGCAAGCTCCGCCCCCCCATGTTTGCACAAATAATTATTGCACTAAAAGGTATATAGAAAATGCATATGTTAAATGTAAGTAGTGTGGAAGGCAAAGTGCACAGTGATAAAAGTGCTCAGGTTAAGAAGTGAAAAAGTGCAACAAAATGAACTAGGGGCTGAATCAGAGTCTTGTTATTCGAGTCCAGTAGCATTAGTCATTGAGACTCTTTTATTTAGCAGTTGAATAAATGTTCAATCCTTGACAATTGGTGAAATAAAGTCTGTGGTTCTCCTCCAAACAAGTTACATCAGACTACTACGAGGTCAAGGTATGTTTGTAAGATCCGCCCAGATTCGACGTCAGTAAAGTAATAAACTTCCTCTGCAAGTAGATCCAAAGAGGAGCAATCAGCCAATCAGGCAGCAGGAGGAGCATCAGCACCTGACAGTCAGGACTGTGGCAAAAACATGTGTGCACATTTGTCACTTGTTGGGACGTTTGTAAGAGTATCCAATGATAGATGGGTGAGTTACCATATATGGTATATAAATCAACTGTGCTGTATACATGAGTTTTGGGAACAACTGTTCTTACAATCCTAGTATACCAAGGTTTGTTTCTATGGGAATAGACTGTGTGCCCGGTTTCACCTTTACGAGTATTACCAAACCTGGTGCACGAGGATTGTACTACTGAATATCGACTCCAACAATATTGTGGTACAAGAATATCAAGGGATAAAATGTTGAATCCTAAGTGCATATAGTGGAGAGGATGCCGCGTTATATCCAGAGCTGACAACTGCTAACAAAATATATAGAGAAGTGTAGATTTACTTTTCCTAACTACCCATGTACATACTTGAAGATATATTTACCACGTAGGTACTTATATGTGGAGTAAGGCATAGAAAATCTAGACTTACCTGTCAATATTTTATTTTCGATATTCGGTCCTCGATAATGTGTTCCATCATTCAGGTGGCTCATCGGTGCAGAGGGAAACAGGCTCTCTGGGATGCACTAACAGTGCACCTAGGAAGTTAGCTTGGCCCCCAAATGCACCTTTTTTGAGGTGTATATGAGGGGTCCCAGTGGCTCCAGGCACACTGCCCTTCTGAAGACACCCGCTTGTATGTGTTCTCTCCCCAATCTCAAAAGTAGGGTGGTCCTCCTACAGGGAAAAGTTCAGAAGAGGTTGGAAATGAAACTGGGGCTCCATCTTTCACTGCTGCAATAAGTTCACACCTGTGCTGGGGTGAGTGCGCCTTTTTTGTTATCAGGTACACTGTCCCAGTCTGCTCAAGGGTGCACCTGACATAGACCTGAACAGTGCACTCACTTTCTGCAATATGGCACTTAGGCCAGTTATTATCACACATGCTGCCAACCTCAGAAGCAGTTCTTAATTTGAGTCGGTTGTTTCCTGTGCTCAGCACCTGCACTTAATCAACAAACACAGGTGCTTTTAATGAGCACCAGTTAAGGACACATTCATTTACAGGGAGATTAAGTGATTTGCCCAAAATCACAGGATGTTGAGCCAACGCGGATACTCGAACCTGGTTACTGAGCTTCGAAGTCGGCAGCTCTGGCCATTACACCACATCCTCTCCCCACTTTCATGGTTAGTGGTTGGTGCTAACAGGAGAAATGGGCTGGTGCAAGCTGCCTTCTGATGAGAGAGCCCCAGCACTTATATTTTTTTTAACAAATTAAGCACTGCTCCAGAAGGATGAAAGGCAGAGTGCAGCCAGCTGGGCTCCAAGCCTTCGACTTGTAGGCTGAGCATTGGTGCACCTCTCAACGCACTAATGCTGCACCCCACGCCCACATGAATATTATAAGGGACACTAATGGCTCACTCCTGGAAGAGACCCTTCCTTCGGACCCACTAGAGCGTTCCGCAGCTCCTGCCTGGCTTAGTGGTATATAAATACTTCAACATAAATACATACAGTGCAGCAGGCACTCAGGCCTGAGACTGAGAACGACGGAAATAAAAAAAACGATTCAGGACAATTTGCTAAAAGGGAACGTGTGTATCCACTTAATTACGATCCCGACGCTTTCCTTTGGTTTCTCTGAAAATTACCCAATGTGTTTTGCAGCCTATGAAGTAATTACCAAGATGTCTTTCCATAGATTTGACTTAAGCCTTTAATGCCGCGAGCTGCCAGTGACTGCACATCGAGCTGGCGACGATGCACAGCGCAGACGGCTAGAGATGCTCTCAGATTACTTAAATGGACAAACAAGCGCACTTCCGCATAATCATTCATAATTACCAAATGATGACAGGATTATTCTGGGTACCAGATGTTAAGTCGTGTGGTATGAGCTTGGTCAGTCTCAGCCTTTTCCAGGCTGTGTAGCCCAGTGTTCAGCTGACAACCCTGGTTAAGATACCCACAATAGACGTCACTGAATGAACAAGCATTGACAAAGTCAATAGGTCTCACCTATACAAGAGCTATTGGCTTTGACAATGTGATTTTACATTTTTGTACACCAGTGTGGCTGCTGTTCGGCATGACTAAAAGTTAGTGGCATGGAGTGTCCTAGATTGGAATGGGGGGATTAGTGTGTCGTAGACTGGGTTGTTGGAGTAGAGTGTCATAGAGTGGAAGGGGAGTAGACTGTCATAGAGTTGAGTAGAGGAGAGTAGAGTTAATTTGTTCAGCTGCAGAGAATGTCGCAGAGTGCAGTGTCATACAGTACTGTGCCGTAGAGTGGAGTGGCATAGAGTGGAGTGAAGTTGGGTGAAATAGGGTGTAGTGGGTTGGAGTGGATTGAGGTAGGGTAGTGGATATGATTGGAATAGATTGGGGTAGAGTTGATTGGATAGAGTGGGTGGACTGGATGGGGTGGATTGGATTGGAGTGGGGTGGATTGAAATGGGGTGAGGTGGATTGGGGTGGGGTGGATTAGATTGGTTTGGGGTAGATTGGATTGGGGTGGGATGGATCGGATTGGATTAGAGTAGGGTGGTTTGGAGTGGGGTGAATTAAAGTGGAGTGGAGGGGGTGGATTGGACTGGACTGGAGAGCTTGGATTGGAGTGGGGTGGTTTGGACTTGAGTGGGGTGGATTGGATTGGAGTGGGCTAGCTTGGAGTGTGGCGGGCTGGATTGATTGGATTAAGTGGGGTGGACTGAACTGGAGGGATGGATTGGGGTACAGTGCAGTAGAAGGGGGTGGGTTGGATTAGGCTGCAGTGGAGTGGGACGGACTGGAGTGGGGTGGACTCAATGGGGTGGATTAGATTAGAGTTGGGTGGATTGAAATGGGGTGAAGTGGGGTGGATTGGAATAGGGTGGGGTGGACTGGAGTGGGGTGGATTGGAATGGGATGGATTGGATTGGGTGGGGTGGACTGGATGGGGTGGATTGGATTGGAGTGGGTGGATTGAAATGGGGTGAGGTGGAGTGGGGTGGATTAGATTGGTTTGGGGTAGATTGGATTGGGGGTGGTTTGGAGTGGATTGGATTAGAGTAGGGTGGTTTGGAGTGGGGTGAATTAAAGTGCAGTGGAGGGGTGGATTGGACTGGACTGGAGGGTTTGGATTGGAGTGGGGTGGTTTGGATTGGAGTGGGGTGGATTGGACTTGAGTGGGGTGGATTGGATTGGAGGGGTGGATTGGGGTACAGTGCAGTAGTTTGGAGTAGGATTGTGTGGGTTTGATTAGGCAGCAGTGTAGTGGGATGGACTGGGGTGGGGTTGACTCAATGGGGTGGATTAGATTAGAGTTGGGTGGATTGAAATGGGTAGAGTGGGTGGATTGGATTAGGGTGGGGTGGACTGGAGTGGGGTGGATTGGAATGGGATGGATTGGATTGGATGAATTGGTGTGGGTTGGATTGGAGTGGAGTAGATTGGAGTGAAGTAGATTGGATTGCAGTGGGGTGGATTGGATTGGAGTGAGGTGGATTGGATTGAGTGGGGAGGGTTGGGTTGGGTTGGGGCATGGACTGGATTGAGATGGATTGGACTGGACTGGAGGGGGTCGATTGGAATATTGGAATGGCGTGGATTGGATTGGAGTGGGGTGGATTGGACTTGAGTGGGGTGGACTGGTTCAGATTGGAGTTGGCTGGATTGGAGTGTGGCATGCTGGATGGATTGGATTGAGTGGAGGGGACTGAACTGGAGGGTGGACTGAACTGGGGTGGAGTGCAGAGGATTGGAGTAGAGTGGGGTGGATCAGATTGGACTGCAGTGGAGTGGGTGGTTTGGGGTGGGATGGGGCGGGGTGGACTGGATGGGGTGGATTATATTGGAGTGGGGTGGAATGAAATGGGATGGATTGTATGGGGTGGGGTGGACTGGAGTGGGGTGGATTGGATTCGAGTGGGGTAGGCTGGAGTGGGTGAACTGGAGTGGGATCGAATAGAGTGGGGTGAACTGCAGTGGGGTGAATTGGAGTAGGGTGGATTGGAGTGGAGTGGAGTAGATTGGAATGGAGTAGATTGAATTGCAGTGGGTGGATTGGAGTGAGGTGGATTGGATTGAGTGTGGTGGTTTGGGGTGGGGTGGGGTGGATTTGATTGAGGTGGATTGGATTGGGGTGAAGTGGGGTGGATTGGAGTGGAGTGGGGTGGGTTGGGATGGGGTGGATTTTAGTGGGGTAGATTGGATTTGGCTGGATTGTGGTGGATTGAATTGGGGTGTGTGGATTGGATTAAGTGGGGTGGGTTGGATTTGGCTGGATTGGGGTAGATTGGATTGGGGTGGTGTGGATTGAATTGGAGTGGGGTGGATTGCATTGGGGTGAGGTCGATTGTATCGGAGTGGGGTGGGGTGGATTGGATTGAAGTGAGGTGGATTGGATTGAGTGGGGTGGGTGGGTTGGGTTGGGGTGGGGAGGTGGACTGGATTGAGATGGATTGGACTGGACTGCAGGGGGTCGATTGGAATATTGGAATGGGGTGGATTGTATTGGAGTGGGGTGGATTGGACTTGAGTGGGGTAGATTGGTTTGGAATGGAGTGGGCTGGATTGGAGTGTGGCGGGCTGGATGGATTGGATTGAGTGGAGTGGACTGAACTGGGGTAGAGTGCGGAGGATTGGAGTAGAGTGGGGTGGATCAGATTGGACTGCAGTGGAGTGGGGTGGATTGGGGTGGGGTGGTCTGGATGAGGCGGATCAGATTGGAGTGGGGTGGAATGAAATGGGGTGGGGTGGATTGTATTGGGGTGGGGTGGACTGGAGTGGGGTGGATTCGATTCGAGTGGGGTGGGCTGGAGTGGAGTGGGTGGACTGGAGTGGGATCGAATAGAGTGGGGTGAACTGCAGTGGGGTGAATTGGAGTGGGGTGGATTGGAGTGGAGTAGATTGGAATGGAGTAGATTGAATTGCAGTGGGTGGATTGGATTGGAGTGAGGTGGATTCGATTGAGTGTGGTGGGTTGGGGTGGGGTGGATTTGATTGAGGTGTATTGGATTGGGGTGAAGTGGGGTGGATTGGAGTGGAGTGGGGTGGGTTGGGGTGGGGTGGATTTGTGTGGGGTAGATTGGATTTGGCTGGATTGTGGTGGATTGGATTGGGGTGTGTGGATTGGATTGAGTGGGGTGGGTTGGATTTGGCTGGATTGGGGTAGATTCGATTGGGGTGGTGTGGATTGAATTGGAGTGGGGTGGATTGGATTGGGGTGAGGTTGATTGGATTGCAGTGGGGTGGGTTGGATTGGAGTGGGGCAGATTGTTTTGGATTGGAGTGGGTCAAATTGGTTTGTATTGGAGTGTGCTAGACCTGGCATCTCTTGGCGTGGTTTACCCTATCTTTTTGCCTCTGACCTCATGTTTTGGACTGTGTGCTGAGTTTCATTTTTGCTGGCTTTAGGACTTTGGGCACTTTACCACTGCCGACCAGTGCTAACGTGCAAGTGCTCCCTGTCTAAAATGTAATGGCATTTGGTTTCTCCATGATTGGCCTATTTGATTTACTAGTAGGTCCCTAGTACACTGCCCCACGTGTGCCCAGGGCCTGTAAATCAAATGCTACTAGTGGGCCTGCGACACTGATTATGCCACCCACGTGAGTAGCCTTGCAAACATGTCTCAAACTGCCACTGCAGTGTCTGTGTGTGCAGTTTTAAACTGCCATTTCGACCTGGCAAGTGCTCCCAATTTGCCAGACCTAAACCTTACCTTGTGTTACATGTAAGGCACCCCTAAGGTAGGCTCAAGGTAGCCCCATGGGCAGGGTGCAGTGTATTTAAAAGGTAGGGCATGTACTGTTGTGTTTTACAGGTCCTGGTGGTGAAATGCTGCTAATTTCGTTTTCCACTATGGCAATGCCTATCTCTCCCATAGGTTAGCATTGGAGCTGCCTGGTAACCTCTTAGAAGTGTATCTTCCAATTGGGAGCTGATAGAAAATTGGAGTTTGGTGTCTCTGGACTCACAGTTTAAAAATACATCTTTTAGTGAAGTTGGTTTTTAAATTGCAGGTCTAAAAATGCCACTTTTAGAAAGTTGGCATTTTCTTACTTTAACTAGTCTGTGCCTCTGCCTGTCGCTGAATACATGTCTGGGTCAGGATGACAGTTGGGCTATTTGTGCATTCACACTAGACAGTCTCACAATGGGAGCCAAGGTGTGGCTTCCATATCCTGATGGCCCATCACCAGGCTGATGGGCCTTCCAGAGCTAGAGTGGTGGGGGGAGTTGACACTGACACCCACACAAAGAAGTCTCCTCCCCCCTGTAGTGTGTCTGGTGCCAGGGCAAGGAAGGGCATGGTCTTGTGCACTACAAAGTTCTTCCTTTGAAGTTTGCCTACTTCAAAGGCTGACCTGGGTTTAAGTGCTGGACCTCTGACATCATATACTCAGAACACTTCTTGATTGAGGACATTCTGCCAGGAAGAGGAGCTATGTTGCTGTCAGGAGAGACTCTCACTTTGCTGTTTGCTTTGCTGTTCTGGCCTGCTGCTTCCTGCTTCTGTCCTGAGAGTGAAAGGACTGGACTTTACTTTCTACATCGTGCTTTCCAAGTTTCTACAAGGGCTTCAGTTGAGGTTTCCTTCTGTTGGAAGTCTCAGGCCTATGAAAGACTTCATCTGCCAGCACCTGGGCTCCTCTGCTGAGAGCCCTGCTCTGCCAAGTAGTACCAATTCCAGTTCTAGACCCTTTAAAGTGAGTTCTGGTGCAACAAAAAGAAAAATCAACACATTGACTCCAAGCATCATCCGAATTGGCGCATTATCGCACAACTCATCACATCGCCGCTGCCTGCACCGAAGCGTAGGCCCCACTTGACGCAATGACTACAGCTTTCAATGCAAGCCCTGACCTTTCGACGCAGCGCCTCCAAAGAACCACCACTGTGTGAGTCTCGAGCACTGCTTCACCAAAGTCCCTGAACGCAGCTGCTCTGACTCGAATCCAGCGCTGGCTGCGCCGCTATGGAACTGACGCAGTGCGACTTGACTTTCAACACACTATCGATGCATCGTCTCTGGGCGCTGATTTCATCATTAACACGCACCATAGTAAGGAACCAAGGCATTGTGCCCACAAACAATGCATCCCTCCCGTGCACCACGCATCGTCCCTGGATGTGGGCGGCTCAATGACTCTGCACCACCTTAAGGAACCGACGGATCCCTGTCTACAGTGATGCATCACCTCCTCTGCGCCACGCATCGCCTTTGATTTTTAACACATTTAAGGTACTTTGTCCTGGTCAAGTGCAACCATTGATTTCTAAGAACTATAACTTTATTTAGCTTTGAAAAATCATATCTTGAGTTGTGTATGTTGGATATTTGTTGTTTTGGTCTTGTTGTAGTCAGATTAATATTGGCTATTTATCTAAACTGAAATGGAGTCCTCTTGTGGTGTGTTCACTGTGTTACTGTGTGTGTGTGTGTGTGTGTGTGTGTGTGTACAAATACTTTGCACATTGGCTCTGAGATAAGCCTGACTGCTCTTGCCAAGCTACCTAGGGGGTGAGCACGGATTATTCTGAGGGTGTAACTTACTTACCCTGACTAGACTGAGGGTCCCTACTTAGACAGGGTGAAAACCACGGGCAACTAGAGACCCCATTTCTAACAGAGTATTGCAGATTGGAGTGGGTCACGTTTTTGGATTGGAGTGGGGCAGATGGTTTTAGATTGGAGTGGAGCAGATTTTTGGGGATTTGAGTGGGGCAGATTGTTTTGGATTTTGGATTGAAGTAGGACGTATTGGAGTGGGGCAGATGGTTTTGGATTGGAAAGAGGCAGATTGAAGTGGGGCAAATTGTTTTGGATTGGAGTGGGGTGGATTGTTGTGGATTGGAGTGGAGCAGGTTGTTTTGGATTGGAGTGGGGCAGATTGTTTTGAATTGAGTGGGGCAGATTGTTTTGGACTGGAGTGGGGCAGATTGTGTGGGGCAGATTGGAGTGGAGCAGATTATTTTGGATTGGAGTGGGGTGGATTGGATTGGAGTGGGTGGGGTGGACTGGGGAGGGATTGGGGTGTATTGGATTGGTGTGGCGTGGATTGGATTGTGGTGGATTGGAGTGGGGTGAATTGGGATGAGTAGGTGAATTGGGGTGAGGTGATTGGAGTGGGGTGGGGTGGATTGGAGTGCAGTGGATTGGAGTAGGGTGTATTGGAGTGGGGCATATTGTAGTGGGACAGATTGTTTTGGACTGGAGTGAGGAAAATATTGTTTTGGCTTGGAGTAGAGCAGAATGGAATGGGCAGATTGGACAGGGCAGATGGTTTGGATTGGAGTGAGGCAGATTGAAGGGGCGGATTAGAGTGGTGCAGACTGTTTTGGATTGGAGTGGGGCAGATTGGAGTTGGGTGGATAGTAAAGGGTAGAATATTTTGCATTGGAGTGGGGCAGATTGGAGTGGTCTGGAATAGAATGGGGCAGATTGGAGTGGGGCATATTAAAGTGGGACAGATTAGAGGGGGGCATATTGTTTTGGATTGGAATGGGGGTGGGAGTGGGGAATATTGGAGTGGGGCAGATTGTTTTGGAGTGGGGCAGATTGTTTTGGATTGTAGTGTGGCAGATTGGAGTGTGGAAGATTAGAGTGGGGAAGATTGTTTTGGATAGGAGTGGGGCAAATTGGAGTGGGGAAGATTGGATGGGGTGAGTTGGGAGGATTGGAGTGTGGTGGATTGGATGGATTGGGGTGTGTGGTTTGGATTGAAGTGGGGTGGATTGGATTTGTCTGGGGTGGATTGGATTGAGTGGGGCAGATTGGTGTGGTGGAGTGTATTGGTGTGGATTGGAGTGGGGCGAATTGGAGTGGGGTGGATTCGGGTGTACTGGACAATTATGTGTTAAAGCATTATTTCAGAAATTACACATAAGCAAGAGCAAAAACAAAAGAAAATATGAGTACAAAGGGGAGCATCAGGTGATGAGTCTCAGGGGAAGCATTGGGTAATGTGCCTCAGGTGAGCACTGCGTGATAAGCCTCAGGCAAAGTACTGGCTAATCTGCCTCAGGGGAGCCCTGAGTGATTGATGTCGCTGAGTGGAATCCTGGGTAACATGCATTAGAGGAGCATTGGGTGATGTGTCTAAGGGGAAGCACTGGCTAAAATGCCTCAGGGGAGCACTGAGTGATGCGTCTAAGAGGAAGCCCTGGGTAACATGTCTCAGGCGAGCACTGGGTGATATATCTTAGGGGAAGCACTGGGCAATATGCCTCAAGGGAGCAATTGGTCATTGTCTCATGAATGTACCCAGTGAAAAGCTTCTTAGGAAAGTAACCCTTCATGTGCATTTTGTCTCTGGGTTGTATCTGCTATTTTCTTTGCAGGGATACCTTGGACAGGACATAGGCTATAGGCACACATGTCCAGCAAGCGATGTGCAACATTATTACTTGGAAGATACCATGACACCGGTAAGTACTACAATGAGGAGTGGTTTTATCTATGTGTTTGAGTGTGTGTGGGTGTCTGTGCGTGTGTGTGTGTGTGTTCATGCATGCATGTTTAATCCAAGCTATGTGGACTAGATTGGTCCTTGCAGTGTTGGTGAACCCTGACAGACCCAGACAAACACTATTTTTGTGAGGGCTGGAGTGCTATGAGGACCAGGCCCTGTAATGTTTTTAAGTACATTTCAGCGAATGTATCAAAAAGTAAAAGTTCAGCTATATTTTCTTCGGTCCACTTTATAACCTACCCCTTTTTTAAAGCATACGTGGAGTTATAATTAGAAAATATATACTCTTCAAGGTCACTCATATTTATTTTGTTGGGGCTATGATTTGGGATGGCTTCTCTCTTCTCTTCTGTTTACCCAATAATCCAAAAGCACACTGAACCACATCATATGCCAAAACAACCACCACCATACTACAATAAACATACTGTCAATCTCCAACACACCCAATGTTATACGCCAATAATCCCACTGTCATACATCAACATACCCACTTTCATACACCAACCCAACCACCAACATATGTCCACACAACCAATATCATCCACCATCATACATCAACACAAGTAACATCATAAGTCCATTCATCCATCTTCATAAATCCACACAGCCACCATATATCCATGCAACTAACATCATATGCCAATACACCAACCATAATAGGTCCAGACAATCAGCCTCATTTGACAACACAACCAGCATCATATACCAACACACCCATCACCATACCCTTGCACACCTATAATATCTCATCACATCACCATTATACGCCCACACATCAAATGTCTGCCAAACTTCATATGCCAGCAAGTTCAAACTCATATGCCAACACAGCCCCCAGGCCCCTATTTCTCCCAGTGTCCTAATTCAGGACACTGGATACGAAGGGTCCACTCTCCCATTGCTGCTAGGTACAAGTCTCCCATCCTAATTCTTGGCATCAACCCCTGCAGCATATCAAGACCAGGAATTGAGTGGGGAAACTTGTACCCAGCAGCAATGGGGGAGAGTGGAAGGGCTGTAGGTGCTGTAGGGGTTCAGGCCAATCTCTGCTCTGCACTGCCGATGTTGGGCTCACCACCATCTTGGCCGCCCTCCAGTGTCACCCTCCAAGAGCACGGGATCTCACAGCCTCTGGTTGCTGGGGACTTCCAGGGCAAGAACCCTCCTACTCTTCTCCACCAGGACACTCTTCTCTGCCAGGGCCCTCCGCTCCCCCAAGGGACCCATAGATCTGTGGCAGTTTCCACTGAAGACAGTGGGAGCTGCCAGTGGAATCCCGCCTCAGTGTCTTGCCTGTGGGACTGCCTCTTCGACTCCCTCAGTCTCTCCAGTCACCAGCTTTGTCAGATCACTGCGGCCCTTGTTCTTGCCATTTGCCACTGGTATTGACTCCACCTTAGGTCCTGCAGAAATCGCGAGCCACACAGGAGGGACCTTTCCTGGGGTGTTCCATTCGGCCAGGATCACTGTTCAACTTCCTGCATACTTAGGGGCTTATTTATGAGCCCCTGCGTCACGTTTGCGCAGCCGTTGCATCACTTTTTGTGCTGCACCAGCGGCGTAAAATATGCACCACATTGCGCCCTATTTACAAAGCGACGCATCTATGCAGATGCGTCACTTTGTAAAGCCCTGCGCCACATTATACCTGCGTCAGGTATAATGTATGCAGGGTGGGCGTTCCCATATAAAGCCTCGTAGAAGTGTTGCATTGAAATCTATGAGATTTCAGTGCGCCCACTTCTAGGACGCAATTGCGTCAATATCTTACGCCTGCCTCACAGCAGGTGTAAGACTGACGCAGTGCTATAATCATAGCCCTCCCCTCTGCATTGCTGGAGTTGAGTCACGCTTCTGACACAATTCCAGCAAATGCATCAGTTTTTCGCCGACAGATACGTCATTCCTTGCAACATGATGAGTCATACAGTAATATGACGCATCCATCATGCCGCAAGGAGGGCGCACTGAGAAGTGTTGCATCACTGTTTTCACACAGCGATGCGTCACGCCTCATAAATAAGGCCCTTAGATTGTAGCAGGGGAGCTGCATCCTCGCTCTTCAGGGCCCACTCAGAATTCCCTTGTTCCTGTGTGTATAAACATGTCCTGGTTGGTCCCCCTGGGGATGCCAGCCCATGTACAGCCGATCTCACGAAGCGGACCTTTTCACCTGTGGGCCAGTTACCATCTAGTCCTTTAACTGGGCCTTCCTTTCCAAGCTTTTAACATGGTCGTACCCAGTGAAAAGCTTCCTGGAAAAATAACCCTTTCTTTGCATCTTCAGAGGAGGGTCTCAGGCTGGAGCTCACTAAGCAGCACATCAGCACCAGTTCAAGGCTCAGCAGGGCTCCCTCTTTCCTGGATGGAGCCTGATGTCAAAGACCCAGACAAAGGAGAAGAAAGCACACCTCACTCCGCCGCCATCTTGGCCATGCCAAACTCAAATTTTTAATGGCCCGCTCATAAAAGATGTTGCCGTCTCGAATATTAATAATAGAGGAATTTTAGGAGCTATTTTAGAGTTAACAAAATTTCAACAGTTCTACTCTTAAATGTGTACACATTAAGAATTAATTTACAAAGGAATTTCCCTCACTTGATATGGAGAAGGCTCAGATTTACATTTTTTTCCAGATCTCTTGTAAAAGTCATTGAGTTAAAATGAGCAGTTGGGACTGTTATCATTTAAGATACTTTTCATTTTTATATAAATGATCCACTTTATTCAATGTTTGAAAGCCACTACAGGGCGCAACTCTCTTCAAATGTAAATTTGCTGTATATATATGATGCATTTCTGTGTGCAGGAGTTTAATAAATGTTTTCACATGATTTTTTTAAATAATATTTATTTTTATATTTGTATTTTTTGTTTAAAAAAAAAAATTAAACATCATGTTGTGGAGCTGAGAAAAACTCTATTTAACAGCTGTGTTATGAGTCGTTTGACATTTAGAATACTTACAGCAGTCATTACATATCCTATCGTTGAAGAGGGGCAGACTCCATCCATTTTTTTAAATGGGTGTCAAACACATAAAAAGAATAGCAAAAGGCACCTGCCTTTCAACCCAGCTGTAGATATCCCCACAGAGGTTGCACATCATTCCGGTTTCAATGTAATGCCATGGTAATTGTCAGTTTGCTGACTAGTATAATACAAGAATATTATTTCCTATAGGACAAAGTAGGTGTACCGGTCCCAGTATGATGCACATGACCCGGTGCTGTCATAGGCATACAAGAGAGGCAGTCTACCCCATAACCTTTCTTATTGTTGCTGTTGTCTATCCTAGTGATGGGGGTGTGGAGGGGGTGTTTGTGATAACTAACAAACACTACCTTTTTTGGTGTTGTAGATGGTTTATCAAAGCCGGCGTACACAAAACATGCAGAAACCCAGCCAACCCCCATTTTGGATTGCATATCAGCCAAGTGGACTTTTCAGCAGACACAGGAAAAAATCAATTAAAAAGTTTACTGTAGAAGTTTGTTATTGCTGATGGGAGTAGTGAGCCCTTACTCCTGCATGGCTTTAACAGAACTATTGGTCACTGTACCCATTCGACCGCCACTTTACCATCTTCTGAATTAGTTATCACCACCAAAGATTTGCCACTACCGAAGACTGCTCAGAGTACACCTCAAGCTCCTCACATACAACACCGCCTCCTGGAGGGACCAACCACCTGTCACCCTCAGAACTTTTATATCTTTCATGGCTCCACCCTCCTTTGTCCTATCACATGAAGAGGAGTATGCGAACCAGCGTCTGCTCCTATGGAACAACACCACTACAGAAGCTCTCCAGTGCTTGCTCTTGTTTTAGGCTAATTTGAAGAAAAATGCTGTTATAAAAAAAAAAAGTAACTCATACAACTAAAACCCACATAAACTTGGGGATTTTCGTTACGCCTGATCCAACCCTATTCTATACAAATAACCTGCTGGCTCCACTGAATCGCCTACAAAAAGATGTGCGTCATTGGAGAGCATTACCTTTGTCCGTACTGGGTCGAGCAGCACTGTTCAAAATGCTGGCGCTGCCACGTTTCTTATATGCACTACAAAACACCCCATTCAAAGTCCCTGATACTTGCTTCACAAATATAGAGAGCGAAGTGAGACTTATTATGGGATGGGAAACCCCCACGTATAGCTACACAAAAATTAATAAGAAGCTGGTATGATGGTGGAATCGCACTCCCTAATATTAGATTATTCTACTGGGCATCTCCCTTGGTGGTCATTAATGACTGGATTTACCATCCTCATGACGACCCTGCATACCAGTTGGACAAACTTTCAATGGGCCCCGGAGGATACAAGACAGCATTATATTCGAGCCCTAAATGGCAAAAACTCACGGCCCAACAGCGCAAACAATAGCTATATGGCACCAGGCAACAAAAAAACTAGGCAGGCACAGAAGAGTGATGCAAGCAACGCCCCTATGGGAAGCAGAACAATTAGGCAACCTAAACAGATGCCCCGGGTTCAATAAATGGGACACTATCGGTATCTCAATGGTAGGCGATCTCTGGAAAAAAGGAAAGGTAGTCTCTTTTGCAGAGCTGCAAAGAGAATATAAAATGACAAATCAGGAACCATACAGGTACCTACAAATCCGGCATGCCTTGACAACGCACATTCCTAGTGGTGAGGATATACCAGAGTCATCCCCGTTAGAAGATAGACTCCTAACAGAGCCCATGTACCGTAAGGCAATCTCTATGACCTACCAAAAATTAAGTAATAATCTACCAGACCCACTCCAACAACTGCGGGAGCGATGGCAAGGTGACATTGGCAATCTAGAAGAAGAGGATTGGCAGGAGGCACTGGCCTCCCCACGAGAGGCAGTTATCCCATTGAAACTCAGATTAATCCAGCTTAAGATCCTACACAGAGCCTATCTCTCTGGGGGCTCCTAGGCTAAGATGGGGAGGAGAGAAGACTCAAGGGGGCATATTCACAAGAACGTGCGATAAACATCGCCAAAATAGGTTAACGCAAGTTCACATATCGCCGTCCATCGCGGGAAAATAACCCTGTGTTAACGTGGCATTCCCAACACGGCGGTAACATGCGATAGTGTCTTGATAACGCAGAAAATGACCGCGATAAAAATCCAACGCCGAACGTGAAAAAAGGTGCGATGGGCCCAATCGCGATAAGACAATCAGCGAAAAGCAGCGCCAGGCCTGCAAATCACACACGTCAGGCGGGAAAAATCACCATAAAAGCAGAAAAAAAACAAAAAAACTAAAACCGAACCACAGCGAGTCACAATGGAGGCAGCCGGAGCAGGCACAGAGGACGGCCAGAACCCCACAAGCCCCACAGAGGTCCAGCCTGGGACCCCGGGGACAGGGAAGGACAAGGACAAGAAGAAGAGGAAGACGAAGTTCAGTCCGCAGGAAAACAGGATCCTGATCACGGAGGTGGTAGAAGACCATCAACAACTGTTCGTCATCTTCACTGTGTCATTGGCAACCAAAAATACAATATGGCAGTCCATCCTGGACAAGGTGAATGCAGTCGGAGTGCTGAGGAGGACAATGGAAGAGCTCAAGAGGCGCTGGAATGATGTCAAGCGCAAAACCAAGCAGAAACTCGCCAACAACAAGAAGGCAGCAATGCAGACTGGAGGTGGGAGTCCTGCGCCACAGGAGGAGCTGGATGACATGGAGGAAATGGTGTCCACAGTCATCAGTGGGGAGACGGTGGCAGGAGTTGGGGGACCGGACACTGCTCAACATGACCGGACACAACAGCAACAGGGTGAGTAACCACCAGGGACTGGGGGGACGGGGGAGATGGGCACAATGGCACACATGCACAATCAAGAATAGCACACTGCACACCCACAATGACTCTGGGTCATGCCCCTGATCTCCTTGGCATACTGCGGCACACATAGAAACAGCAAGTGGGCCCCCGTCCACAACGTGCACAGAGGGGGCCCTCCCCACACATCACTAATCTCACAACAAACCCATGCACATGTGCCGAACCCAGCAAAGCGGCGTGTCAGTGAGCCACACTGTCAATGCAAGTGACACTGCATGACGGATAGCATGGCTGCAGTCAACATACCATGACATGTTGTATGCCACGACACTGAGGTGGCTGAGTGTGGACCACATCCGTAAAGGAGCAGGTCACACTCTGACACATCCACCTGCACAAACAACCCCTGACCTCAACAACACACCTGTGGACAAACCATGCCCCACAGCCCCAACCCCCACCAAGAGCCCAAATTACCCAAGTATGCAACATTTCAGCACTGTAGAAGCACAGAAGTCAAGGCACACTGCCTGAAAGGGATAAGGGCCAGCCACATCAGAGCTGCAGGGGCGACTCACCCAAAATGCGGCACACACACATGATATGCAGAGCACCCCAACATTGAAAACAATGTGGTATGAACTGCAACACGTTCACAACAGAACAGAGCACCCAAGTGGTGCCGCTTGTGCGTAGAAACTGACCAATCACATCTGGCATAGCAGGGAAACATGGGATGAAAATGTACGAGTACAAACACACATCCGTGATGATGTCGGAATGTCCACTGTCCCGCATCAAATAGGCAGCTCCTCCCAAACAGTAACAATGTACATTGTCATGCAGTCTGTATGTAAATGTGTACAATCCGTCAGCATACATGTGTACACAATGTAAAACTGCATCTACCCTTCACATTGCAGAGGGAGAACCAACACCTCCTGCAGAGCAGACCCAACCTCTCTTCACTGATGACGAAGAGGACCACACCACCATCGACCCCGACGCCCTCTAACAGCTCATGGACGCCGTCAGGACCCCACGCCCAGGATCAGGGCAGACGAGCTGCATCGAGGAAACCCCACCCCCTGCACAGACCACACAGCAGGAAGCACCTACCACCACGTCTGACTCCCAGGACCCCCACGACCAACACATGGCCTTCCAACGCCATGTGTTGTAGTGCCAGTAGAAGGTGGCTGATCAGGTGCTGGTGGGGTTCGACCGCATGGCAGCCAGACTTGATGCCATACATGGGTGTCTAATTCCCATCAGGGACCACTTTCAGTCCCTAACGGACACCCACAGTCCGCTCCATGCTCTCCAGCGATCCATGGCTGACATCGCTGGAGTCATGATACTGAGACAAGAACAACTGTCCAGTCAGAGTGGCTCCAGCGAGGTCTGCCGGGAGTTGGGACAGATGCGGGGGCTCATGGAGACCATGGTGCGGATGACGGCGGACAGGATGGCTGCCATGGCTGCACACCAGCGGGATGTGGCTGGGGCCTTCAATGCCCTGCAGCACATCGTCATGGCATTGCTGCCTCAAGGCCTTGCTCAGATGGGTGCTGCTGCAGCTTCTACATCCACATCTTCGCCCCCTGTTGTCTCAGTGCCTCACAGTGCGGCAGGCAATCCACCACCACCCACGTGTGAGGCACATGTGCCATCAGAGGACGAAGATGCGGGTGAACCAACCTTACTGGTAAGGAGGAGGCAGTAGCATTCATCTCCGCCATATGGCCTGGTTCTGCTTGGTTCTGCCCTTGCATCATCACCTTCCACTGTCCCCGATACACTCTATGACACTCACCTTGGCCTCGACATGGACTGCCATATTCCGCTTGGTTACCAATGACACAGCGATCAGACTGCGGACTGAACTCTTCCTCTTCCAATGTACTTGTCATTCCCTGTGGGACTCTGGCTGGCCCTCCACGGGCCAATAATGTGAAGTGGGGTTTGCATGGCCCTGTACTGCTCCAGCTGCAAAACTCCACTGGATGTGAAATAAACATTCAGAATCGCACAGATGTGTCATGCCTTTGATCATTCACGTATGTGCGTATGGTTGAATGTAGGGTGGGAGATTCCCCCTAGCGTCCATGTTGCTCATGTCGTGGAACTTGTGTGACAGGGTGCAACAGTGCCGATTGCGGTCGGGGTGGCATAATCACTACAACAGGGACACACGCATCAGTAACTTCCATGTCCAGCCCAGAACTGGAGCACGCCCAGAGCCCCAGGTTCATTGTACCCACCCCTACGCTGGCCTGCCATACGCCAGGCCAGTCCATTCCGCTTACGCATACAGGGGGGGATGACAACGCTAAATGTCCCAGGTTGTCCCTGTAGTGATCTGCTGATCACTGGTCTAGTTGTCAGCATGCCACAGCCACTCCCTGAGGGCTCGTTCAGACCCACAACAAACCCATCCTGCACAGGCGTCATAAGACATGTGACCCTGCCAATCAAAGGGGCCTAGCATGTCACATACCCCACTGCCGGTGTGGTAGTCCAGGGGGAGGGGTCCTGGGGGGGCAGGCGGGGGTTGTTGTGGCCCTCTTGGGGCTCCGAGCTGCATGATCAGTAGCTCCATGGCATCTGTTGTTCTTCTGGTGTGGCTGTGGGCTGGGCTCCCTTTTATGGTGCAGGTTGTCGTCCGACTTAACACCAGGTAGGAGCAGGTGTTAAATCCCTGCTGCTAATGCGCCTTATCGCCGATCTGGCTGGTCGTTGGGAATGTTGCGAAGTGGTTTTTCCGCTGATTTTTGCACCGGAACGCCTACTCTGCATCTCATTAGCGTTCGTTGCCGGTGTCATCCGTGGCGATGTTTTTTGCGACTGCTATTGCAGGAAAACTGGTGATATGGGCTGTTAGCACCAGCTTGTGAATGGTGCGATGAATTTATCGCCACTTTGGCTGCGATAAAGAGCCGCTAACTCGGCGATAAGTCCTTGAGAATATGCCCCAAGATGTCTGATGTTGTGTATTCAAGAAGGTACATTTTACCACACCATTTGGGAATGCCCAAGTATCCAACCATTCTGGGTGGCTATAATTTCCGAGATGCAAGCAGTGTGTGAAAAAGAGATCCCCCCATCACCCAAACTGTGTTTGCTTAACATATGGGAGGCCACTGATTTAAACACCGTGGAACAATCCTGGGCAACACTAGGGATGACTCTCGCCAAACGCAATATTGCACAGAAGTAGGGGGTGGGAGAAGTACCGACAATGGAGAGATGGGAAAATGATATGGATAGATGTATGATTGCTGAGAAAGATGTATTCAAAAACAGAGGGTGTCCTGGAAAAGGGGATAAAAAATGGGGAAAGTGGAATACGCAGAGGAGAGTTATGTATCTCCCCCACGAGACAATTCAATAGACACAGGCAGGGATTCTCTGTCTGGGAACATGATGAGGATAGAGGGTGAAAGGATACTCCAAGCTCGAGACATTATGAATGTAGCATGTGATCAGATAAATCAATGTTTTTCTCAGTCGCACTACTTTATTACTGAACAATGTTTAATAAAAAGATGTATTAAAATAAACCACATAAACTGTGTTTAACTTAAAGGTAACATGCAAAATTAAAAAGTGACCTAACAAAGTAACTTAATAAAAAAAAAACAATCACAAGTCTTAGCTCCATGCAGCCTCCTTGCTGTTAACCTCCCATTGTAAACGTATGCTTCCCTACCATTTAAACCTGGGATATCCTTAATTCATCTTCCTCCATCTTAAACAAACTCACAAGAGAATCAGTAAAACACCGGCCAGTTTCTGCAGCCCCCAAAACCCTGGATTTTCATGGAGAAATCTGGGGATTCTTTTTGCCTCCAAGATCTCCATTAGAGATTCCTGCCTTCAGATTGGTTTCCAGTCTAGCCCATCATTCTAAAGGCGATTTGCATTAAGCAGTTTAGTATCTCATCAAATTCCTTTCTTTGGAATGCCCCACAGAGAATCTAGTTGCAGTGCTATCTACAGGGTGTAGGCGTAGTTACACAAAATAAGTGGTCAAATGAAAAATAAGTTAATGAATAAATGGCTCGAAATCAAAACATGCATTATTTCTATATTGCATACATAAAAGTTTGATATTCAGAAAGATGCAGATGTACGCCTATATCGGAATCACACCAACTTCATCAGTGGTAGGGCTACGAAATTTGAAAATATCAGTTTTTTTGTGTGGCTTTTTTTTTGTACTCCAATATTTAATTTTTTCCTGTGCATAACTAATTTGCTTCTGACTTTGTAAATCCTGTCAGAATGCGTAATTGATGACTTTTTTCGGATGTATGTCATAATTAAACCACGGCGTATCAACACGATTTCAGTTTTTGTAGTTTGCTCTGTTTGTAATCTTTATGTGAGGCCTTGCAAGCGAATCTGTAAATAAATAAATTGATATATTTAAATACAAAAAGTATACACTTTCATGAGCTATTAGACTAAAACATTTGGCCGTGTTTAAGAAAAATATTAAAAAGCAACTTTTCCAATAGAACTTTAAAATTGTTTTAACACTGGTGATTCCTTAAAAAAAGCATTGTAAATATAAGATAATTCCACCGCAAAGTTAACCAAGTCTGCCATCTATCACAATTCCGAAGCCTTCAGAAGCAAATGGTTGTTTTCAGGCAACATATATGATCCCACCTGTCCTGTCCAGCACATCACACTATGGAAATGTCATTTTTGGACATTTTGCATCCTGTGCTGTAATTTAGAGCAAGAAATCCGGAGCACAGACTGTGTTCTATACATTAATGTCTGTAAACATCCCCAACATGTATTACATGTATTCACAGTTGTCTTGAAGTCTGGAGTTAAGACATTCATGTCTAACCCGTGAAAATAATGGTCCATGAAAATAGTGGCAGAATATCCGTTACGTGCAGAAAAGTAGTTTTTTCTTCTGCTGTACCCTGTGTAAGTAAACCTCACGATCAATGCAATCACTGTCTGTTCTGAGTAAATAGCAGGATTTATTGACCCTCTGAGTAAATAGGTAGTCACTCTCTCAATCAATATTTACCACCTCGGCTAGATCAATCTTGATACTCTCCCCAGGGCAAGAGACTGTCATCTGAACAAGTCATTTACAACAGGGAGTTTCCCATTGCCTCAGGATCTGACAGAGCTGGCATTGATCTTACACTAATTGCTCCAGAGTCATTAGAAGCTGTCCCCCTGCTGGTGATAAAGCGAACAGCAGTTGTTTCAGATGGAGATCTAATGTCACCTCCAGGAGGTCACTCAATGCTTCGGTCCATCCCACTCCTGTGCCCTCCTTCTATATGCCTCACTTACTGTATTTTGACTCATGTCACTACAAGATATTCTGTGGTTACCTGTGGCTCTCAACCATAAATCCCATTCCCCTGCGAATGCCTTGAAAGAGCACTAAAAACACTGAAGTGTTTGTTTCACCCGTGCAGTTCAGCACTATGAAAATGCAATAAAGTGCAATAAAATAAGATAACACAACGTGTATTTGTAAAGCCCACATTCACCCAGAAGGGTATCTTGACGCTGAATAACAAATGTTTATTGTTACCGAATGGTACTCATTTTATCGATCTCAGAAGGATGAAAGGCTGAGTGGACCTGCTGGGATTTTAACCTGTGACCATGAGGTCAAACTCAGGCCCCTGCAGTGGACACAGTAGACCACTAAGCCACCAGGCTCAGATAGCACAGTCTCCTCCAACTGATGTCTTTCTTTCCTGACATTTGCAGTAATATAAATTCTTCAGTCTATGATGTACAATATTGACCTAAGCAATGCTCTTCTCTCCCTGTTATTTGAATAAGCGTAGAAAACCTATCCAATTTTCTATATATGCTTTTGCGTAGTTGAGGGTTTTTAGATGAGTAGTACCCTTTGGAAATAGTTATACATGGGTGACATTAAAGAAACCGCCCTCGGCTGAGAACCTAGGGGAATTATCCCTGTGCCCTCTCAAGCCCGGTTCCAGGATTCTGCCTCTGAAGCAGGCATGGGCACTATGAGGATGAAATGGAGGTAACGTCATTGCAGGGTTTCAGGAGGTATGCTCTTTTACACTTCGAGAAATTCTAAACATTTTGACAGTGTCTAACTACAAACTATTTGCCTTTGGTAATGATGGTTCCAATGAATATTGTTTTACTTCTGTCAACTTCTTACTTTTGAAATAATCCTGCTGCCATGCTGGAACATCAAGACCTTTCAACGCTGTCTCAGTGCCGGGGACCAGTACTGGACACAGGGCATTGGCTGAAGCCAGAACTTGAAACTACTACCGCTGAGCATAGCCAGGGCTAGCAGCTTTTTATTGCTTTCCACAACATTTTAAGGCAAACTTATAGTTGTGTGTAGCTATTTACAACTACTTTTATTTTTGCATTGAATTGGGGCACCACAAAGGTTGCTCCAGAACACTTTCCAGGGAGGGGGGTTTCACAAAATTGAACCCACAATAATACAGGAGTAAGCAACTACTCAGAGATAATCACCAGGTAAGCAGACACAAGGTTTGCTGGAAGAGTTGAGTCTTAAGGGAGATCTTGAATTTTATGGAATGAGTTCTCAATGAGATGGATATAGAACGGTAGATCTAAAGGGAACAGCTTTGCGAATAGATTGTCTGCCTTCCAAAGCGCGTGGCTTTTTTGACAGCCGACATCAGGATACTGGTATAGCAGCAGAGGTTTGATAAGACAGGGTGTAACTTGACCATTAAAAGCCTTGTGCAGGATGCTCAAAGGCTTGGGCCTTTGCTTGATCGGGAGCCAATGACGAGACATCACTAAATGGATGGTGTAATCTGTCTACCTAAGTCCTAGGTTAAGTCAAACAGCATAGTTTTGTGAGCTTTAAAATGTAGCCACAGACTTAGCTAGAAGGCCAGTATGTAGTAATGCAGTGGTCAGTTCTAGAACCACAGTAGCACGATTGATCGAAAGATCTCCTGATGGTAGAAAACAATTGTATTGCATTTTTTCACCTGTCAGATCATAGACAAATTAGAATCAAGCACTACACCCAGAGTTTTCAGAGGGGCGCTACTTTTCCCAGCACTGTGCACATCAGGTACCACATCATGGTTACCAGTCACTCAGCATGTCTGAAGTGCAGGACGAATATAGCTCCTACATTGCATGCGTTTACAACGCATGCGATCCTAACTGCTGACCGTTACAACGACCGCGTTGTTACTCGCAGTACATTACAACGCAAGTCGTTACATCGACTTGCTGTAGGAGAGCGCTGGACTTAGGAATAGTATAATTTACTATTCCAACTCCAGTGTGCGCAACAGTAGGGGAAGGTGTTGGAATAGTAAATTATACTATTCCTTAGGTTAGCGCGCCCCCTACAGCAAGTCGATGTAACGACTTGCGTTGTAATGTACTGCTGATAACAACGCGAGTCGTTATAGCTGACTACGTTGTAATTGCATGCGTTGAAACGCACGCAATGTAATGGTTGTTTCCCGTGCAGGACCAGTAAATGGGGGATGGTGGGTGTTATGAGTGTGTAGATAACATTGAGCATTTTTTTTTTCAGCTAAAGTTTTTTCCAGGAAGTTTCTGTTTCAGAGAAATAGGTGTGTGAGTGTGTGTGTACATTAGTTAGAGTTACTCTACTAATACACATACATTAACACATTTATCTCTGCACAACAAAATGTTGATTATAGCTAAAAAGGAAGAAAATAATACTGCCAGAGAATGTGCTACATAATTTGCATGTTTTACCACATAATTTATATCAGCTTGCTGCATCTTCATCCCATAATCCTAGCAGGGCCAACAATGGTAAAGTTCTGCAGAGTTGTTTGTGGGCTCTGCTAGGATAAAATCCATATTTCAAGCATCCCACATTCTTTCACTAAAAGGTTATGGGTAGCACACACTAAAACACAAACATTTTTGTGCAAAGTCTGTGGTGTGTTTTAAGTCTGCACTTTCCAGGCAGCAATGTGAAGGCATGAAGTCTAGTGGTAGAGGTTTCACTTCTGAGAGGCTGGTATGTATAGACCAGTGTTAGCCGGATGTCTTGTGGTTGCCTCTGAGAGGGTATGTATTCCTCATAAGAGAGAGGATTACAAGCTGATGTTTCTGAGCGACCCCCAGAGCAAGTGTCCGGTCTGTTCAGTCAAATGTTCTAGATCTGGTCTCATGCTGGATATTTACTATCAAACCACAAATACAACATGATACAATGCATTATTTAGAGATGAAGTGGTCAATTCACAAAGGCATTTTTTGCTTAAGTTTATGGCAGAAAATGCCTTTATTTATCCCTAGCCTATTCATTTTCAAAAAAATCAATCTTTAATCATTACTAGCCATTACTAACCCACCATTAGTTCAAAAAATCTTTTTATTTCATTAACTTTGATTATTCATAGAAAATTCATGATAACAACATAGAAAACGTCATTGATATCTACATTCAATATTTCAACATAGCAATTTAATCAAACTCGAAGACACCACTCCCTCCCCCCCGGGTGTCACAGCACATCACAGAGAGGAGACCCCAGTTCAGTCTATTATCACTGTGTCTTACCCAGGGGGTTCAACAAACGGTCAATTCAAGTTTCGGTGGCTTTAATGACTCAAAACCACCTTCTTCAGGACCCCTTCTCCAATGTCCTTGTTCATATGAAAATATATATGGAGTTTGTTCTAAATATGTAAAATAATTATTCTTTTATTATATATGTGGGTTGGCAATTAAACCAACAAATTAATTCATTTCTATAGAACCAATAAATAGAAAGATTCCACCAGATTGCACCAGTGCACTAACCACCATAAAACAATACCATTTCATAGGTATAGTAAATTGCATTAATCTTGATCTTAACTTCACTTAAACACGTTTTCATGAACTAAGAATATAGATTCATAAATGGCTCAGCGCTTACCTATCTACACGTCAAAATACAACAAGCATTGGCAAAGTGATTAAGTCTTGCATTGGCCGTCACCTTTTTGGCAATTCTTGTTTGATTTTTTTAAGGTTTAGCAAAACTTTATTGCTTGGGATGCTGCTGAGCCCTCAATCTAAACAAAAACATTGGGTAAAGGCAAAAATGTTTTGGTCTAAAATATAGTTTTAGTAAAATCAAAAGATCTTGGCTAACACAGACGTGGAAAAGCCAATGGGTCTGGAGAAAGAAAGAAAGTAAAGAAGGAAAGAAAGAAAGAAAGAAAGGAAGGAAGAAAAAGAAAGAAAGAAGGCAAGAAAGAAAGTGGAAGGTGTCAGAACCCCTTTCAGAAGGCCACAGGGGCTATTTGGCCCCACAGTGCAGGTTGAGGCCTTTTACTCATGATGTCCTGGGGCCCAACCTACTATGGACAAGTACCCCTTCTACACTTGACTCTCAGGAAAGAGTGGTACGAGCAGTCCAAGGCTCAATCGGGGGGAGGTGTATACAGGAGAGTGACACAGGCTCATCATTCAAAATGCACGCAGCAGCAGCAATAAATCATTTTCCGTTCTCATGCTCGCTTTTATGAAAAAAGAGAAGTATTTTATTTCTACTGCTATCCACACAAAAGAAATATATGACATCCACAAACAATTCTTTTGAGTTTCCCTGTCCCACACACTTCTCTCGTTAGCGATCGTGGTTACTGCCCATACTGCACGGCAGTCTTCTTCACGGTGGCCCCTCCTGGTACACGTATCACCGCTACATACAGGCCTCGGCCTGATCGGCACAGTACGACACATGGCTTAATCCACACCAGCCCTCTCCTGCATACGGGAGTTGCTGACTCTACCCTGCACACTGGCAACAACCCAATCAGTATAGCAGCCGTTTCCTCACACCTCACACAGTGAGTCCACTTAACAGGGCTCCCAACTGGATCTTGCTCACTCCAACGCTCTCCTCTTCCTCAAGAGGCACACTAGTCTTGGCAAGCAGGCAGGTGCTGGTGCTCCAAGGCAGGTGGTCTTGGATTCCCTGGGTGATGCGCCATTACACAGTAGGGAGACTAACAGGCTTTAGCCCCCTGCCCTGGCCACATGCAGAAGTCGTGCAGAGCTTCCTCTTCTCAAACAGCCCACCTGGCTGCTTGGCAGATGATAATTTTTGGTGCCTCAAACTCCGATTTTTACAGTCAATTTCCAGACACCAAATGTGATTTAGGGTCTTACAGGCTCATGCATCAACCATTTTTGCGAGCGCAAACGGTGCGATTCGCAAAATCGACCGTTTGCGCCCCAAAAGGGCTTCTGCGATGCATCAACCTGTCAGCCCCTCGCAATTTAAGAAATCGCAAATTATTGAGATTTCTTAAATTGCGATTACATTAAGGAATTGCAAATTGCGATTCCTTAAATGCAATGCATGATGGAATCGCAAATTGCGATTTTGCTAATAGGGGCGCAAATTACCATCAATTTGTACTTGATGGTAATTTGCAAAAACTCTGAAAAATGCACTAAAGTGCATTTTTCAAAGTTGTAGAGTTACACACACACATGCCCTTGGGGCATGTGTGTGCGCAACATGTGTGCACAGATCAATTACAGGGGTGCAACAGGGTGTCCTTTGACACCCTTGCACCTTGGTAAAGCCATGCGCAATTTGCGAGTACCTATTGGTACTGCAAATTGCGCATGTCAATCTCCCATTCATTCCTATGGGCCTGTAGGCCTATAGGAATGAATGGGAAAGCATTCCTTAATTGCGACTCGCAATTTGCGCAGTCGCAATTAAGGAATGTTTGGGAATTGCTAATTTTATAGCGATTCCTACATGCATAGGCTTTTGCAATTCCTTAATTGCGATTCCTTAATAACCGCAATTAAGGAATCGCAAAAGCCTACATTGATGCATGTACCTGTTAGTCTTTGCAGTATTAAGTTGAGGTTCTACATCTTATGACGTGTAAACTCTGCTCCCTCTCCCTCTTGAAAAGCAGTCTGTCACAGCAGGAGTGTCTCCAAAGCTGTTATTCCTCAAACACAGGCCATGGGAATGACTAGAGTTCACAATGGGTGTCGGCCACAGTGATATGTGCATCAAAAGGTTAGCACAGGGCCCCCAGTTCTAATCTTTATGATTCTCTTATCAGCCCCATCTTCTTCCTGAGATGTACCCAAGCCTCTTCCTTGTGAGCTCTCACTGAATCAACAAGCACCCTGTGAAGTGTACAGGGAAGCCTCGCTCTCCCCTCCCAAGAGTCTGCCCCATCCTGTTTACAGGAATACAGTAATACACAAATCTGTCTGGGGGATTTTTCTACCCCATAGCCACATTTCACCATGCAGGCCTGGGTCTTCTAAAATGTAACCCAGGGCTCTTCATGTTTTGTACCAATAACAGGCACACATATATCCAGTGCATGTATGCAGCATACACGCTGTACACAGTACTGTATCCTCCATGTGCTGTGCCACTCATAGGCACATATATATCCAGCACCTGCATTTAAGATGCCCACACTGTCCAGTACTGTATCTTTTATGTACTGTACCACTTGTAGCCACACATACACCAAGCATATGCATTTAACATGCATGCACTGCACCCTTCATGTATTGTAGCACTCACAGGTACACATACAGCCAGCACATGCATTTTTCCTGCACACACTGCACAACCCTACATCTTCCATGTATTCTACCACTAATAGGCACATGTACACCCAGTGCATGCATTCACCATGTCCGCGCCGCTCTGTACTGCATTAACCCAGGAAAGAAAGAAAGAAAAAAAGAAAGAAAGGGGGAAAGAAAGGAAGGAAGAAAGGGAGGAAGACAAGAAATAAAAGTAACAAAAGAAAGAAGGAAAGAAATACAGACAGAAAAAAGAAGGAAAGAAAAAAGAGGAAGGCAAGAAAGAAAGAGGAAAGGCAGAAATAAGGAAAGAAAGAGGAAAGAAGGGAAGAAAGAAAAAAGAGAGTAAGCAAGTAAAAAGAGAAACGAAAGAAGGAAAGAAAGAAGTAAGGAAGGAAAGACAGACAGAAAGGAGAAATGGCACACAGAGTTGCAAAGATAGAGTACCCTCATAAGCTTATATTCAGAATTCCTGTGAGCTGCTGATATGTTGAGAAAAAGCAGCAGTCAGATAAACAAAGGCCACTTCAAAAAGAAATTTACAACAGCATTGGCAGGAGACAGGAGCTGATAAAGCTGGAATGTGCCTTCTGCTCTCATCTGGTAGAAGGTTTCTTGCTATCACAGCAGCCTTTACAAACAAAGGCAACATTAAAGCAATAATAACGTTTTTAAAAAAACACTGGCACTGAAGGGAACTACCTTGTGTGCAGATGTGTGCCTTATGAAAGAGCTAAATGCAGCCACTCAAAGTTAAATTAGCCAGCGGCTGAAGGAGGCTAACCCATCTCCCCATGCTGTATACTGTAGTGGCTAGAAAAATGTGAATGGCACAAGAAGAGACTACTGGATGAAGAGAGGTGGCTGAAGGCCCCTTTATGTAAGTATATTATACATATAAATTGAGTAAAATCAAAAGGTCTTGTTTATGCCAGACTTAAAAATGTGCCTCAACTACTCCATAATCCCAAATCCAGCTACGATTCCAAAGGAGACGGGCACTTCTCAGTGCTAGGGCCCCACCTGCAGAAGAGTCTCGTCCTTCACTTGATGAGCTCCAACAACTTACTCTGCTTCAGGACACAGCTGACAACGTAATTGTTTTAAGTGAAAGGTCACTTTTCAGCACTCCCAGCTCCTCTCTTCTGTATGTAGAAGCAATTAGGTTATGCTATGTGCGATACAAATACAGTCATAATCCTTTGGCAGCAGATACTGAAGTTTTTGCAACAATCTAAATAACAAATGTTATTAGTCAATTGTCAGTGATAGTGACTTTATCAAGCTCAAAGGGAAGGCTGTTATGATGCTGCTGTCAGTGAAACGTGTATGAGTAAACACGTATTTTGTTAATATTTAGTTTAATTTTAATTTAGCACAGCATGACATACATGGTTTCACAGTACTATCCATCCAACACAAGTTCGTTCTCAGACCGTTTCAAACATATTACTGTCTCTTACTGAACTGGAGATGGGAGCTTACGTTTCTTTGCTAAAATACTTTCATACCCTGTTGTATCTGGGAGAAAGACATTGTTAGACCTGTCACCCTCAGAGTGGTCTTTCACCCCAAAGTTTTGCCTTACTCTGCCATTTTTGCTGATCTCGTTTTTGTTGGCCTTACGACTCCGTGCTAATGTGCATGGGCTCTCTCCTCTAAACGTTGTAAAATTGGCTTAAACCCAATTGGCACACTTGATTTATTGGTAAGTTCCTACTAAAGTGGTACTACATGTACCCAGGGCTCGTGAATTAAATGCTACTAGTTGGCCTGTAGCACTCATTTTGCTGCCCACTTAAGTAGCCCTTTAAACATGTCTCAGGCCTGTCATTGCAGCCTGTGTGTGCAGTTTTAAACTGCCATTTTAACATGACAAAATAAACCTTTTGCCAGGCCTACAAGCACCTTTATAATACGTATAAGTCAACCCTAGTGTAGTGTTGTGAGACTATGTGTGCTGAGACTCTTGCGGTTCTGGGCGGACTCAACAGAGGAAGTACGTAACTGGTTGGGAGGAGAACAGTGTGTGTGATTGTATATGGAGGAATAAAGACGTACAATCCAGAGCTCCATGTGTGGCATATTCATTTGCATGCTGCTGGGCTGGGGAGGATGCTACAACTGGCGACGAGTGTGGGATCTATGCCCTGAAGAAATTAGATTGCTCTGCCTTGAAGTTTGCAACATTACAGCAAGTAGTAGTCGAAGGTGGCATGTGTGGAATTGAAGCCCCGCTCCAGCTCATATAAGGCCCTCTAAGAAACTGAAGGACCTGCAAATGAGCTCCTTCGAAAAGCTGGCCAGAAACCCACTGGGAAGGCCAAAAGATGTGCTACTCACCAAGGAATAAGACAGAGCCATCATCAATACAAAGCAAAACTCTAAATGCAGCCACAACCAGGTACAATGCTAAAGGCAGCAATAACCAGGTATGAAAGTGCAAGAGTGAGGGAAGTACCACACAACCTCAAATAGGGCGCAACAACCAGGCCCGGTTGAGCCGCGGATGCATGTGCAGCAGCAAGTGGCATTCAGTGCATCGAAAGGCCTTAGGAATAGAGAAATCATTTTCAATGGCTTCAATAGAGAGCGTGAAATACGGTTCAGCCGCATTCCTAAAACCACCACCGCCATTTGATACGGCAAAGAAGCAGAATATTGGCGCCAGGTGGACTGCATGGATGGAGATGTTAGATGATTTCATAGAAGCCCTAGAAGAAGTAGATGACAAAAAATTAAATAAGCACTTAAAGAATCTTGCTGGTGATGGAGTGAAGCAATGAATAAAGAAAGTATCACAAGCTGATGCAATATCGTACCGTCAGATCAAAGAAGCATTGGGAGCCAAGTTAAATCCGATGCCAAACATGAAAAGTACATTTTCAATCAAGCGAGACAGCAAGCTGGTGAAACAATGGGTGAGTTTGTTGAAAGACTTGATGTGCTTATCATACACGGCAAGTTTAGTGAATGGAATGATGAAGCCATGTGTCTTTGAGTCATCATTGGCTGTCTTTCAGACTCTTTCAGAAGACGCACGTTGAGAGAGACGCACAGCTTAGAGAAAGTAGTAATGGTGGTCCTGGATTCGAAGTTGCAGGTCCAGTCTTTCTCACTCAGGCAGTAGGCCAGCAGAGTAGCAGTCTTTCTTGCAGAGCAGCACAGCAGTCCTTCTAAGTTTTCCAGACCTGAGGAAAGAGCAAATTAACAAGCTGCTGATATGGAAGCTGGAATAGTGAAAAATTAACTGGTATTGGTTGTGAAAAGCCAGCACAAGTGCAAGGTAGATGCATGCAAGTCAATGCTTCCACAGAAGTAAAAGTTGTATTTCTGATGTGGGTTTTAAATTCCCCATGAAGGCAAATGTCCTGACATAGGACAAATGTGCAAAGGTTGCGGCAAAGAAAACCACTTCTTAACGGTTTACAAGTCAAAAGAGAAAGCAACTAAGTCACAGTGAGAAGAGAAAATGGACACCAGAAAGTTCCAGAAGCATTTATGCCCCACCCACGAAGCCAAAATGCAACATCAGTTATGACAAGTAGAAATCAAACGAAGTCGATCGTCATCAAGTTCGTCCTACAAGGGCTCGTTGATGTCACTATCCAGTGCCAATGAAGAGGATGGATGTGCGATGATAGCTTCGACCAGAGAGGGACATGCACACGTAGGTGTGGCTTCTTCAAGAGAAGAACCAAAGACCAACCAACAAGCAAAACAACAGAACTCTTTTGAACATTGCCCGAAAATTATAATAAAATTCAATGGTTGCCCTGTAACTTTATAGACAGTGGTGCGTCAATTAAGATTATGCCTGTCAAAAAGTTCAAAAGCTTATATCCTGTGCCACCTCTCAACTCGTCACACGCGAAAGTTTACAGTAGACTGCTTCTAAACCGTTGCAGAGCCAATTGTAATTCACTGCAACACTGAAACATAACGCAGCACCAATTCATGTTCTTCAAGGAGCTTCATCTAGTGCTTGCCTACTCAGTTTTTCTACCGCTGCCAACATGGGACTGATATCCCTCAATTACAACCTCCACACTCTGTTGTCATTTCATGCCCTAGGCAGGCTCAAGACGATGAAAGTGCAACTTCACATCAATGAGGACATTCGCCCTGTTTCCCAGTGGTACCACAGAGTCACTTTCCACTTGCAAGGAGTTGTTGAGGAAAAAATCGAAATGCTTTTGAACCATGGCATCATTGAGTGCTTCACTAGTCCTACGCCATGGATATCTCCCTTAGTGGTGGTGCCAAAAAAGGACAGTGAGGGTGTAGTACACATCTGCATTGATATGCGCCTGGCCAACAAAGCAATCGAGAGAGAAAGACATCCTGGTCCACACATAGCAGACATGATCATGCAGCTGAATGGTGCCAAAGTCTTCCCCTGTCTTGACCTGAACAAGGGATACCATCAACTTGAGTTGGAAGAGAATTGCAGGTACATCACTACTTTTTCAACTCATGTAGGTTTGTTCAGATACAAAAGGTTGAGTTTTGGAGTGTTGTCATCTGTGCAAATATTTCAGGATGTTATGCGTCGAATAATACAACCTGTCACCAATGGTTTTAACTACAGTGATGATACACTGGTATTTGGAGCAACGCAAAAGGAGCATGACAAGGCTCTTACACAAGTGTGCCAATTACTTGCTGATACGGGTTTCACTGTGAGCGCAGGAAAGTGTGAGTTTCACTAGACCAAACTTCAATTCTTTGGACACATATTTTCAGATGGGGGAATGACTTCTGACCTTAATAATGTGAAAGCACTATCTGCTACTTGCCCCCACAAGATGTCACTATGCTGCGATCCTTCTTAAGCATGGCCAGTTATTGTTCAAGATACATTTGTGATTTTGCCACTGTGAGTGCTCCATCGAGAGTACTGACAAAACAAAATGTCCCTTTCAAATGGTCTGAAAAATGCAATCATAGCTTCTAAAGAATAAAACATATAATTGAGAATGCAACTGAGATGGCCTACTTTGCCCCCAAACTACAAACTGAGAGACAGAGGAAGTATGTAACTGTTTGGGAGGTATTAAGGTGTAATTATTAACAGTAATGACGTAATCAGAGAAAAGTGTGTGTGATTGTATGCAGAGGAATAAAGAGGTACAATCCAGAGCTCCATGCGTGGCGTATTCATTTGCATGCTCCCAGGCTGGGGAGGTTGCTGCAACTGGCGATGAGTGCGGGAAACGTTTAAGTTCTCGTGTGTGCCATATGTGCTCAATTGGATGAGAAGCAGTTCGAAGATGGCGTGTGTGAAATTTAAGCCCTCCTCCAGCCCATATATGGCACTCTAAGAAATTGAAGGCCTTGCAGAGGGGCTCATTCAAAAAGCTGGCCATAAACCTACTGGTAAGGCCAAAAGAATAGATACTCACCACAGCAAAACACAGAGCCATCATCAATACAAAGCAAAACTCTAAAGGCAGCCACAACCAGGTACGACCCTTACAGTTCTGGGCAGACTCAACAGAGGAAGTACGTAACTGGTTGGGAGGTGTTAAGATGTGGTTATTAATGGTTATGACGTAATCAGAGTATGTGAAGGAATAAAGACGTACAATCCAGAGCACTGTGTGTGGCGTATTCATTTGCAAGCTCCCAGGCTGGGGCGGACGCTACACCTAGGGTAGGCTCCAACTAACCCATAGGGCAGGGTGCAGTATATTTAAAAAGTTGGACATGTACTTTTAACTTTTACATGTTTTGGTAGTGAAAAACTCTTACATTTGTTTTTCACTACTGCAAGGCCTACCTCTGCCATAGAGTAACATTGAGTTACCCTTTTACATTTAATAAGTAATAACTTTCAATTGGCAGCAGATAGGAATTCCAAGTTTGGTGTCTAAAGAATTATAATTTAAAACCCTCTATAATGGTATATTTGGATTTTAAGTCACATTTCTGAAAATGCCACATTTAGAAAGTTGGCGTTTATTTGTCCTAACCATTTGGTGCTTGCTGCCTGTATCCTGGGTCACATGACTAGGTGTACCTGGCAGTTAGTCTTTGTGTATTGCTCCCAGACAGTGAGACAAATGGGGAATAAGTGTAGGCAGGAGGGGCCATCTTTGACTTGATGTGGAGGAGAAGCTGTCACCTACCACATTTACACATCACAAAGGCTCTGCCTGAGCACACTCAGGGTTTGACTCTAGTCTTTTGTGTCCCCAGGCAAGCTGGCATCAGGGCAGGGAGGCTGGAAATTCCAAACAATTCTGGCAGTGGAAACCTCCAGCACCTTCTCCTTCTTCAAAGTGTGCACCAGGTATAAATAATGGACCATCGGACCCAACTCTTCAGTACACCTTCGGACCTGTGGAAAACTTAGAAGGACTGCTGCTCTGCAAGAAAGACTGCTACTCTGCTGGCCTACTGCCTGAGTGAGAAAGACTGGACCTGCAGCTTGAACCCAGGACCACCACAGTGACTCCAAGGGCTAGTTGGCTGGCATCTTAATCGGAGCCTCAGGGATTTAATAGGCTCCAACCACCTTGAACCCAGCACCTGGTCTCTGCCTGCTGTGAGTTTTGTCCCCCAAGTGGTGTCACCCCAGTCCTGAAATCTTGGAAGTGGGCCCAAGGGTGCTCTGCCAGCCCAGCTGTGGTCTCTTGGGCAGAACCAACACAGCACCACGCATTGCAGATTCACTTTATAACCGCTGCAGCAAGACACATCTCCTACACAGGAACCCAAGGCTCCTCAGAACCGCTGCTGCATGATGCATCCTCGTATTGCAACCTGGCAGCTCCTCTGAGCCACCGTTGTGTGACATATCCTTGAAGCAGGACCTCACATCCTAGCTACTTGAAGCCGCCGCTGCGTGATGCCTCCTTGACGCAGGACCTCGCACTGCTCGGATACCAGGATTTAAGGTACTTTGTTCAGCGGACCTAACTTGGGGCCTGATTACGATCTCGTCGGACAGGTTACTCCATCACAACGGTGACTGATATCTCATCCGCCGAAATCTAAATCCCATAGAATATAATTAAGGCACCCAGGGGCATATTAGCAAGACCCACGTTAAAATTATTGCCGTTTTAGCGGCAGGAAACTGCCGCTAAAACGGCGATAATGGGCTTGCTAATATGCGTTATAGGAATTCAATAGAAGCCCAGGTTAGACGTCCTGCACATCTAACCTGGGCTATATTGGATTCTATAACGCATATTAGCAAGCCCATTATCGCCGTTTTAGCAACAGTTTCCTGCCGCTAAAACGGCGATAATTTTAACGTGGGTCTTGCTAATATGCCCCCCAGTTTTTTGTTTATACTGATTTTTGCATATAAATACAGACGGAAAAATATTTTGCCTTTGTCTGTATTTATAAATAGAAACAGAAAAAAACCCCAATAAATATGTTTAACTTTGCTGCTGCCTGCAAGGAGAAGACAAGTCTGTCCGAGTGCAGGGGGGGAGAGGGCTTAACGCAGTGGTTCCCAAACTTTTTCGACCCGTGGCTCCCTTGGCCCATTGGCCATTGCCCGTTGTTCCTCACTTTTACTTTTTTTGGAAGGGGGGGGGGGGGGTGATGTAAGCCCGGCCTCGGAAGTACTTGCATTTTTCTCCCTGAAAATAATTGGGATGAAGCTGATGAAGTTATTATAATCATACATGCAGGGTGTTTCGTATTACTAAGTGGCGCCTCTAATAAAATATTCCTAGTTACTCTTCTTTGCCCATGCCTTTTTTAGAGTACCCTCTCAAAATGTTTTATCCCACTTACAGTGCTAGATAGCACCCCATGCATGTAGGCCCCTATTGCCAAAGTGTTTCTGCGCTTGAAGAATATTTGCATGCACTTCCATTTCTACCCATGTCATACGTGCCAACACACCTGTCTCAGCAGGCTGACTCACGATTTTTTAAACCACATACAGCTTTATTTTTGCTGTCACCTCCCTAAAATTGCCTCCAAATCAATGCAAGCCAAATAAATTCCTCAGATTTTTTACGTCCCTCTTTCTTGCTTCCAAATGTTGGCTTTTTGCTGTATATGGTGTTTTACTTCCCTGTGCTCAAGGAGAGAGCAGGTCTGTCTGGAAATGTGTGTGTACTGAAAGACATATGTACTGGAAGTACCTATGGTTCAAGTACAAGTGTCAATACTTAATAATACTTAATGTAATAGACAGGACAACTGTACTTTCCTCATAACTTGCATTGGTGTAAAATGCATTTGGAAAAAATACGAAACTATTAACGAGTCTAACAAAATAAATCAGGCATCTTCCGCTTACTTCGGGAGTGTTGGAACGTGGGGATCCAGTGAAATATGGAGGTCATCTACCTCGACATGCCATCAATTAAGCACTACGTTTACAGCTTTAGGCATGTCACTTACAAATCATTGACATCATGCGCTTAAGTCTAATTAGTTTAACTGAAGCCAACAGACCCTTCAACATTAAATGCATTAAAGTGCTTGGTGCGCCGCTCCCCTGGCTAGGTTTAGCGGCTCCCCAGGGAGCCACGGCACACAGTTTGGGAACCACTGGCTTAACGTATTTCAGCTGAGCCCATAACAAAGATCAACATTAAAGGCCATGGCCTCCTTTTGTTTAAGTATCCTGGCTGGGAGCTATGAGGGAGTCAGGGGGAGATGCTTACCAAAAAGCAATTGAGGGAAAACAAATGCACACAGTTTATCTCTTCACAGGTACTTAAGAGAGACATGCTTTTAACTTTGTTCAGTCCCGAGATCCAAAGGAATGCATGTACTGTAGAAATGTTAGATGTGCTGGTCTGTCCCAGTATTTACACTAATAACAAATTAAATACTACTATTTTGTTTTATTTCTTTTATAGCGCAAATCATCCCAATGCAGGGTGTCAGAGTACTTTACATCACACATTATACATTGACAATAAATCATTTGTGTTTAAATCAATGTTTAGGATGTGTTACATAAGACAGTGAGGGATACAAGGTCCTTCGTAGCTCACTGTGCTGTATTAGAAGGATTGCAAGTAACAAAAGGATCTCTTTGTTAAAAGCAGTAACTCATTTACCCATCTACATAAATCTATGTAAACCTATAACAACCAAGCGTGCATTGCCTTTTAAATAAATGTGAAAAAATACTAACTGCAGCGGCTTTTTTTGCTTGTGACAAAACAAAATGTGGATAAATACAGAGAAAATTGCCCAAAAATAAATATGGATAAATACAGATGGAAATGTTAAAAAAAATAAATGCAATAAAACAGGGAGCCCTAGATAAATTGGAATTTAGATTTTGGCAGACGGAATATCTGTCACTGTTGGGACGGAGTAGCCCATCTGTCGAGATCGTAATCTTGCCCTTGGTCTCTGTATTCGTTCAGCCCATGCTTCATTGCGGTCAGCTTGATCTTGTGGCTTTGTCCTGGACCAACATGACCAGATAACTACAGTTGGCACGCTGTGCTTCTAAGCACTGTTTTCACTTTAATTTTTAAAATTGCATATCTCTGATTCTACTGATTGGATTTATTACATTTTACTCTATTTTTCTAAAATGGTGCACAATTTGTCTTGTGTTGTGTTTTCACATGATTACTGTTTGAAGTACTACATAAATACTTTACACTTTGTCTCTAAGTTACGTCTGAATTCTTTCGTGCCAAGCTACCAGATGGTTAAGCACCGGTTAGTTTGGGGTTTGCTTGTGTTTCACCCTGACAAGAACTGTGATTGCTGCTTGAGCAGGGTTTCACCCCTCCCAACCAATAACCCAATTTCCAACAGATATGAAAAGAGCAGCTTTCATACTTGCTTACTTCACAACTATATCTTGACTTTTTAACTCATGTAACTGAAGGTTATCATAAATATAATAAGATTAGGCATGGAGGGTGCAGACTCAGGAAGAATAAGAAAGCATTTGCAGAGCCAATAGCTCTGCCTTTCATTTTACTGAAAGTGCTTCTTCGTTGAAAGGCTATTTCCTTTGTGAGATTGTGTAGATTGTTGAGTGGGTGATTGTGAACATAAATCAAAGGGCAGATAACTGTATGGATGAGTGGTTGGATGCATTGGCAAATGGTTGATTGAGTGCATATAAATGAATGAGTACTTAGATAGATGAATGGGTGGGTGAATAAATGGACAAGTGGGTGGATCAATTGATGAGTATAAATATGAATGTATAAGTCAGACAATAGGTTACTGCATTTATGAATACAAACATGTTGGTGGTAGGAGGCTATTCTCCATGCCTGCCACTCACCCACATATGCAAAAGAAACAATTGATGGACGGAATACTGGACAATGCAAACATTCACCCCCAGTCACAAGGATCTGGGTTTAATCCATCATGCGTTTGCTCACCACACCACCCCAGTTTGGACCCAGCCATATGCAAATCAGTCTTGACCCTGTTCCTTGTGGGAACAGTCCAGCCCGAACTGCCAAGCCAGGTCATCCCTGGACCGGAAACAAGCAACCTGGGACCCATAGTCACCTATTTATTTATGCAGTTCAAGGCCTCAATATTTATGCACACAATATCGATACTCCAAAAAATCAGACATTAAATAATGTTAACAAAATACGATTCTCCTATACCTAACTAATAAAACCACAAATATTGAGAACAAAACTATTGCTGTTAAAAATATTGCTTTATACCAATATCGAAAACAAGAATATTGGTAACAAAAATATTGATCCCGCTAAATAAACACATAAATAGTCAATAATACCGTGACATACAATATCGACTACAACAATATTGGCAAAAGACATACACACCTGTTAATTCAATACAATAAATATATCACATTATCAAAATAAATATAAATCACCCCAAAAAAATGTAACTCAATACATAACAACATCAGTAAAATAAAATATGAACAATCACTATAAACACCTATACAACAATTTAAATATATGTGTGTGTGTATGTGTGCATGTGTGTGTATGTGTGTATTCGTATATATATATATATGTGTATATATATGTATATATATATATATATGTACATATATTTTTATATTCACTGAGAAAAACAAAGGTTAACATAATGTTATAGTTAGGTGAATTTCTCAGTGATGTTAACATTTTGAACAAAAAAACACAAAAATTCAGCAGTTATAGTCAATAGCACTAACTATAACTTCTGCCACCGCCATACACTGCTTATGACCTCGCATATGATGTCACTCATCACATGTTGTATGACATCAATAATGACATCACTCATGACATATCAATAACATCACTGATGACATCAATGATGTAATTATAACGTTACTTTAAACATTGTCAGTGAATTTCTAGGGTTCTTAAAATAATATATATATATATATATTTAAAAATACATTGACACTAACTACTCCAACAATGTTTGCGCTGAGAATGTCATCTTCTTAATTTTTGTAACTCACAAATACCAAAATATTTTCAGCATAGTTTTCATAGTCCTTGTATGTAGCTTTACAAAAACTTCATATTTATATTTCAAAAATACATTGATCAGTTTTTTCTATACTGTAATCTATGTGCTTTCACTATGTACTTCTATTTTTAAAGTGTCAGCACAAAATGAGAGGCAACAATAGTTCAAACACGGAAACAAAGAGTTATGCAGAGAACAAAAAAGCCAAGACGAGTTGGTCCTTTTGCTTGTGTTTTTATTGAGTTATAGATTTTTTCTAATCTGTTGGACAGAGTTCTTTTTCATCTGGTAAGTTATTATTGGATGCTAATGTTTAATACTAAAGTCAGTACAGTATGTATATTGTATTAATTATTTTGTTTACTAACTTGCAGCTCTCAAGAGCTGATTGTGGGAGCCAACCACACAATCCCCTGCGTGGACTACGAGGGGGGCATACTTCCTGTCCGGCTTTCGCGACCCGCACGCAAGATCATACATTTGGGATTCAGTTCATAACAGTGTATTTTTGTAGTTCGGATAAAAGTAAGACATGAGAAGTGTTGTTTAAAGTAGAAAAACATTTGATGTATTGTTGCATTTGAGATATTCAGAAAGTTTTTTACGATCTTGCGGGCCTCTCGCGAGACACCCGGAAGATGCCCGGGAGAGGAAAGACATCCCAAGGAAGGATTGTGATTGGTTCATATGGATGTCTTTATTTAGCAAAGAAAGACTCCTTCCTTGTTGAATCATTTGCCTTTTGGGTATTTCTCTGATTACAACTTTTTGGCTACCTTTCTGACTATGCTGATTTTCTGTGATCAGAATGTCATCATCTGATTTAGATGAGAACCCTACCCCTATTTCTGCAAGCAGACAACTCAGCCGCCCAGGGAGTCCTTGGTCCGGCATTTTTTCCAAATGAGGCCTGGTGGGAAGAAAGTGTCTGCCAAATATGTAATTTGTAACCTATGCAAAAAAGAGTTCAGCAGGGGCAGCCGGAACAATGAGTAGCACTGGAATGTGGTGACATTTGAGAGGTATGCACCCTGAACACTTGCTCGGGCTAAGTTAGCCAGGGTGCAGAGCTTGATAACTCCTCAGGGGCATCCACATCTTTTCAATGTGGTGACAGTGTGCCAGCCCAGGTACTCACCGCATAAGCTGATAATAATCCAGAAAATCTGAACAAAGGACTTGTTTGCTGCTTATGCAAGCAGATTGTTTATTCTTCTGAGACAAGCAGTTTCTTGTTTTTGTTCTAGCCCTTTAAAAAAAATACAAAAAAGGTTAAAAATGTTAAAAAGACAAATACAGTTGTTCAAAATGTTACTTGTTTTCAGAAACGTGTGGGTTTGGTAGGTTTCCCTAGATGGCCGCCGGGGCCAAAAACCCAGGTGCCCCCCTTGCAAAACCAGGTTGTTTTGTGATAGGTAATTTTGATGTCTCCACAATATGTTTTGGGCCCTTGCCTGTCGCGGGTACTTGGTCCACCCACACAAGTGAGGTACCATTTTTTTCAGGAGACCTGGGGGAATGCTGGGTGGTGTGAAATTTGTGTCAGCCCAGTTATCTCACAACTTTCCCACACAGAAATTTGAGAAAAATTTGATTTTGTTAGCTAAATTTGAGGTTTGCAGGGGATTCTGGGTAGGAAAACTTTGGGGGGGGGGTCTATGAAAGTCATACCTCCCTGGACTACCTTGGTGTCTAGTTTTCAGAAATGTGTGGGGTTGGTAGGTTTCCCTAGATGGCAGCGGAGGCCAGGGCCAAAAACCCAGATGCCCCCCCTTGCAAAACCAGGTCGTTTTGTGATAGGTAATTTTGATGTCTCCACAATATGTTTTGGGCCCTTCCCTGCCGCGGGCACTTGGCCCACCCACACAAGTGAAGTACCATTTTTATCGGGAGACTTTGGAGAATGAGGGGTGGGTGGAAGTTTGTGGATCCACGCAGATTTGAGAACTTTCCATCACTGAAATTTGAAGAAAATGTGTTCTTTTTTCAAAGTTTGAGATTTGCAAGGGATTCTGGGTAACAGAACCTGGTGAGAGCCACATAAGTTACCCCATCCTGGATTCCCCTGGGTGTCTGGTTTTCAAAAATGCATAGGTTTGCTAGGTTTCCCTAGGTGCCGCCAGAGCTAGGGTTCAAAATCCACAGCTAGGCACTTTGCAAAAAAAGGGCCAGTTTTCGCTGTAAAAATGGGGTGTGTCCACGTCGTGTTTTGGCCCGTTTTCTGTCACGGGAACCAGGCCTACCCACACAAGTATGGTACCATTTTTATCGGGAGACTTTAGGGAATGTGGGATGGGTGGAACATTGTGGATCCATGCAGATTCCAAAACTTCCCATCACAGAAATGTGAGGAAAATGTGTTTTTATTTACAAAGTTTGAGGTTTACAAGGGATTCTGGGTAACAGAACCTGGTGAGAGCCACACAAGTCACCCCATCCTGGATTCCCCTGTGAGTCTAGTTTTTAAAAAAGTATAGGTTTGCTAGGTTTCCCTAGGTGCCAGCAGAGCTAGCGTTCAAAATCCACCGCTAGGCACTTTGCAAAAAAAGAGTCAGTTTTCACTGTAAAAATGTGGTGTGTCCATGTTGCGTTTTGGCCCGTTTCCTGTCGTGGGCACTAGGCCTACCCACACAAGTGAGGTACCATTTTTATCAGGAGATTTAGGGAAACACAGAATTGTAGAGCAACTGTTATTACCTATTGACTTTCTACGCATTTCTGCCTTCCAAATGTAAGACAAAGGGGCCGATTCCGATCTCGGCCGGTAGGGCTCCGATTCGGCGTAACCGGATCCGATTCGGAGCCCTATTTCCCGACCGATTCGTACGCGCGTCCGGGCGAGCGAGTACGATGCGAAATCGTCGAACGACTCGTCCGGGCGTCCTGACCGCTCCGACCGACTCGTTCCCAGGTCTAACCGCACCGTCCGACTCGCTCGGACTCTACTCGCACCGCGCAATGGAGACGTTCCCCGGCCGGGTATGTACGATGCACGCCGCGAGCAGTCCGACCGAGCCGCGCACTCCGGCTCCAAAGACCAGTCGGAGCCGTACTTTGGGGGTCTGTGTCGGACCCCCCTGTACGCGTAGCCGCGCAAGTTGCACACAGGGGGGACCCATGGGTCCCCCCTACCTGTGCGTGTACGGCGCTAGTCGCTTCGCCGCGTACACGCTGTAGGGGCGCGCCTTGTCCGCCTCGCACCCATTGAGTCAATGGGAGCCCGCGTACGCGTTGTACGACAGGCTCCCATTGACTGTCAGTGAGTCCGACCGAATCGAGTCCGATGGCATACGTGCGCATCGTACTCGTTCGGTCGGGCTGCACGGGTCCGATTTGATCGGAAATCTCTCCGGGTCCGGGTCGGTTGGAGAGATTTCTGGCCCGAATGGGAATCGGCCCAAATGTGTAAAAAAGAAGTTACTTTGAAAAATGTCCTATAATTCACATGCTAGTATGGGTACACACAATTTCGGAGATGTGCAAATAATTACTGCTTCTAAACTCTATATTTTTTTCCCATTTTGGAAATACATAGGTGTCCTTGATACCTATTTTTCACTCTTTATATTTTACCAAATGAATTGCTATATACCAGCTACACAATGAAAAACCATTGCAAGATACAGCTCAGTTATTGGCTCTGGGTTCCTTGGGTTCTTGCTGAACCTACAAGTCCTATATATACCCACAACCAGAAGGGTCGAGCGGGTGTAGCGGTATATTTCTTTAAAAAATGTGTCAAATTTAGAAGAAGTTACAGGTGAAAACGTTGGCACAAATGGCAATTTGTTCCCAAACATTTTCAATATTTCTTACTTTCAACTGTTAGTCTCTAAAAAAAAACCTTGAAGGATCTACACAAATGACCCCTTGCTGAATTCAGAATTGTGTCTACTTTTCAGAAATGTATAGCTTTCTGGGATCCATTATTGCTTTTACACCCATTTCTACCATCAACTGGAAGGAGGTTGAAAGCACAAAAAGTAGCAAAAATATGCTATGTCCCAGTAAAATTTCAAAACTGTGTAGAAAATGTTGGTTTTCTGACAAAAGTCTGCCTGCCCCTGAAAGTTGGGAAGATGGTGATTTCAGCACCACAAACCTTTTGTTGATACCATTTGCAGGGGAAAAACAAGACGCTTTCTTCTGCAGCGCTTTTTCCCCTCGTTTAAAAAAAAAACAAAATTCCTCTGTATTTTGGCTAATTTCTGGGTCCCCTCCAGGGGAATCCACCAACCCTGGGTACCTTTAAAATTCCCATGATGTTGGAAGAAAAGTACGCAAATTTGGCATGGATACCTTATGTGGACAAAAAGTTACAGGGGCCTAATTGCGAACTACCCCAAATAGCCAAAAAAAAGGCTTAGCACGGGGGGGGCAGCTAAAAGGGTTAAACAACATTAAAAAACAAAAACCACCACATTAACAAACTACAACAACAACTGTAAAACAAACAAAACAACAAGCTTAACTAATCTATCAAATGTTTTACTCACTCCGGCACCAACACCTCCTCCCCCTTTGCTTCATTTCCCTACTGGATTTTGATGTACGTAGATCTTCTTTTCCTTTATTTCATTCACATTGGCCTGCCAAACAATATGTGCTTTAATAGTGTTGTTTTGGCAGGCTAGGTGGCAAAAGAGTCACTTAAAATAAAATAAAATTTGCAAAAAGGAGTTCAGCCGGAAAATTAGAAACAACCAATATATTACACCATTACAGGAATCTAAACCTGCTCAAGCAGATAATAACCCTCCTTTTCTAATTAAAGCACTTTCTTGCTGCTTAAGTAAGGAGATCATTTTGTCATCAAAAAAGAAGTAGACCTACACAGAACAAGCGTCTTCAATGGTACCAATATTGCCTTAGGCAGTAACAACATCAGTTGACCAATTTATTTATTTTTCCTGGCTTTCAACACAGTTGCTGTTCCCTCTTTCTTTCAAAGCAAACAATTTTAGTTTTTCTACTCCATATATTTTTAGACATGATACTTCTGTTTTCCAAAACTTCTGTTTCCCACTTTTCACCTACAAAAAGACTAGAAAACCAAAAAATTTAAAGTTACATACTGATCAATAATTGATAACAGTGATACATCACTATATACTCTAAGGTTTGTTTTACATTTTCACCCACAATCACATAGTTATATATACAGTACCACTATCTTCATATTCCTTTCTCTTGAAGAATTCAACACCTTCAACCATAGCATATTTTCCGCAATCAAATTATACCATGCCTTCAAAATTTGTTCCATGACAGTTTATAAAGTAACACATTCCTCTAGACACAACTTTCCTAAAAGTGAGCACAGTGTTTTACTCTAGAAATAGCAATATCTCCACTCAAACATCTCATAAGGATACAATATGCGCACAAAAATATAAAACACTAAGGGGCCGATTCCGATCTCGGTCGGAGGCGCACCCAATACTATTCGGCCGGGAAAAAAGCCATGCGAAAGCCTGTTTCCCGACCGATCCGTACAGCACACCGAACGAGCAAGTACGATGCGCACAACAGCAAAAATTCCGGCCGAGCCGTACTCACCCAAACCAGGTCCTGTTCTCTGACCGAGGCGAATCCGGAAACGCCGAATCGAGTCGCACGGAAGGAAAAATGCAGCCCCGTCCGGCCGGACAAGTACGATGCGCTTCCCGTACGCGCCCGAACCCGTCGCTACGCACGGCACGTCAAAGCATCCGGGAGAGGCGCACATAAGCTCCGAATCGCGCCACAACACGATCCACGGCTACGAGGCGAACACGGCACCGGCGAGGACGGCGCGGGCGGCGAGGACGAAGCGAAGCGACGAGGACGACGCGAAGCAACGAGAAGGACGAACGACACGAACCAACCATGAATCCCTTCGTCCCGATCATACCAATATTCTACATCTACTACCGGAACAGGCACGGACGCGTACGGCGCAGAAGGTAAGCCAGACACCAACCACAAAACACATACAACACGTACACGACACATCACACACATACACGGGGATTCTGAATATACTTACACCAGCAACAGCAGCACCATAGGGGCGGGATGCCCATCACCAATGCCACATATGCACACAGGGGCCTGAATGCGCACCACCACCCCAACCCAGGGGGGCTGGATGCCTACCACTACTACCACCCTTAGCCAGGGGGCAGGATGCCCACCACTACTACCACCCTTAGCCAGGGGGGCAGGATGCCTACCACTACTACCACCCTTAGCCAGGGGGGCTGGATGCCTACCACTACTACCACCCTTAGCCAGGGGGGCTGGATGCCTACCACTACTACCACCCTCACCCAGGGGGCAGGATGCCCACCACTACTACCACCCTCACCCAGGGGGGCTGGATGCCTACCACTACTACCACCCTTAGCCAGGGGGCAGGATGCCCACCACTACTACCACCCTTAGCCAGGGGGGCTGGATGCCTACCACTACTACCACCCTTAGCCAGGGGGCAGGATGCCCACCACTACTACCACCCTCACCCAGGGGGGCAGGATGCCTACCACTACTACCACCCTTAGCCAGGGGGGCTGGATGCCTACCACTACTACCACCCTTAGCCAGGGGGCTGGATGCCTACCACTACTACCACCCTCACCCAGGGGGCAGGATGCCCACCACTACTACCACCCTCACCCAGGGGGGCAGGATGCCTACCACTACTACCACCCTTAGCCAGGGGGCTGGATGCCTACCACTACTACCACCCTTAGCCAGGGGGGCTGGATGCCTACCACTACTACCACCCTTAGCCAGGGGGGCTGGATGCCTACCACTACTACCACCCTCACCCAGGGGGCAGGATGCCCACCACTACTACCACCCTCACCCAGGGGGGCAGGATGCCTACCACTACTACCACCCTTAGCCAGGGGGGCTGGATGCCTACCACTACTACCACCCTTAGCCAGGGGGCAGGATGCCCACCACTACTACCACCCTTAGCCAGGGGGCTGGATGCCTACCACTACTACCACCCTTAGCCAGGGGGCAGGATGCCCACCACTACTACCACCCTCACCCAGGGGGGCAGGATGCCTACCACTACTACCACCCTTAGCCAGGGGGGCTGGATGCCTACCACTACTACCACCCTTAGCCAGGGGGCTGGATGCCCACCACTACTACCACCCTCACCCAGGGGGCAGGATGCCCACCACTACTACCACCCTCACCCAGGGGGCAGGATGCCTACCACTACTACCACCCTTAGCCAGGGGGCTGGATGCCTACCACTACTACCACCCTTAGCCAGGGGGCAGGATGCCTACCACTACTACCACCCTTAGCCAGGGGGCAGGATGCCCACCACTACTACCACCCTCACCCAGGGGGGCAGGATGCCTACCACTACTACCACCCTTAGCCAGGGGGCTGGATGCCTACCACTACTACCACCCTTAGCCAGGGGGGCTGGATGCCTACCACTACTACCACCCTTAGCCAGGGGGCAGGATGCCCACCACTACTACCACCCTTAGCCAGGGGGCTGGATGCCTACCACTACTACCACCCTCACCCAGGGGGGCAGGATGCCTACCACTACTACCACCCTCACCCAGGGGGGCAGGATGCCTACCACTACTACCACCCTCACCCAGGGGGGCAGGATACCTACCACTACTACCACCCTTAGCCAGGGGGCAGGATGCCCACCACTACTACCACCCTTAGCCAGGGGGCTGGATGCCTACCACTACTACCACCCTTAGCCAGGGGGCAGGATGCCCACCACTACTACCACCCTCACCCAGGGGGGCAGGATGCCTACCACTACTACCACCCTTAGCCAGGGGGGCTGGATGCCTACCACTACTACCACCCTTAGCCAGGGGGGCTGGATGCCTACCACTACTACCACCCCCACTCATAGGATGGACAATGCATGACACAACAAGCACACCACAACCTAGGGAATGCAAGATTAAGACATCCCCCCACCACCATGACAAGCGTGTGTAGGCTGTGTCAAATGCCTACAACACCGAACATGACTTTGAACATACAATGTGACCCCCTAGCACATGTGCCACACATATATGTGTGTGGCACCCACAATGCAAGCAGCCCATGACCATTGTGGCAATGGGGCCTAAACCCCCATCATCACAGTGACCAAAAGGTAAGTGTGGGGTCCATAGCCGAAGCACATTTTGACCATTGTGGCAATGGGGTCTAAACCCCCATCATCACAGTGACCAAAAGGCAAGTGTGGGGTCCATAGCTGAAGCACATTTTGACCATTGTGGCAATGGGGTCTAAACCCCCATCATCACAGTGACCAAAAGGCAAGTGTGGGGTCCATAGCTGAAGCACATTTTGACCATTGTGGCAATGGGGTCTAAACCCCCATCATCACAGTGACCAAAAGGCAAGTGTGGGGTCCATAGCTGAAGCACATTTTGACCATTGTGGCAATGGGGTCTAAACCCCCATCATCACAGTGACCAAAAGGCAAGTGTGGGGTCCATAGCTGAAGCACATTTTGACCATTGTGGCAATGGGGTCTACACCCTCATCATCACAGTGACCAAAAGGTAATTGTTGACAAAGAAAGAGCTGCAACTGCCAAACTGCATGGATCATTCCTGGTCACAGAACCAAAAACTCATCTGTGGCAAAGTAGTGTATGTGTCCCATTGCAACATAAATTGGGGGAGCCAAATACTGCAGTGCAAATGAAACATTCCTTTGGCCATGTGCAGACAAACAACACCCATGGGGGCTGAGACCGTCAACAGTCATCAATGACACAATGACAGAAGTGACCATCAGAATGCAGAACCACATATTTGCACCAATGGGCACACAAATGCAGATATCCTGTGGAGACAGCAGATGTGAGGTGAACAGATACCATACCATGGCAGCAATGGGACACACAAACCATGATCACTGTGCTGACCGATGACCTAGGAGTCCCAGGGACAGCAGGGGAAACACACCAAACAACATACAGCCAATGGCACACCCAAGATATGCCAATGCAGTGGTGCAGATGCACAAACACAAACAGGCAGACCAACACTGTCATCATACACAGCAGGTGAGGGGTGGGGGTGCCAGTGTCCCCAGGCAACCACACAACACATGAGGAGAGCTGAATACCAATCATACAGATGTGCATACACTGCCACACTAAGGTAACTCATGGATCCAAATCCCCTATGTGGGCAAGCAGGCATTGTCAGATGAGAGGGAGCACAAAACACACATGTCACACAGGCACGTAGGAACAACAACTGACACAGCAAGACACAGACACACCACAGCACCACCCCCAGGGCCCCCACAATGTGGTGACCCTGGGCTGAATAAAAATACCACTGTGATGACAAAGCTAAATGTCGTTCACACTGTGAACCACAGTCAGGTGTCCTGAGCAACAAACTACCATCACACCTACACAAGCACAAATCAATCAGCATGGCCAGTAAGCCAAGGCCAACATGGAGGCAGGGGCCTAGCCGGGCAACAACTCTCATCTGCACACACTCAACACCACACCCCTCGACCTCTGACAATGTGCAGCAGTGAAGTACACATGCACTGGTGACATTGCACATGCACCCATGACTATTCCAGGGTGGTGGGTGGGAACCAAGGTGTAGAAACACATCACACATGGACACTCAACAAGACTCCTGAATGTCTGACACACTGCACACTACGCTGTACATGGACATGACGGCAATACCACACCGACCAATGGGATCCCAGCCACAGTCACACACCAATGAAGAAGCCAAGGTCACCCACAAAGAACACACATAGACAACAACCAACATTGCAGCCCGGACCCTGAGGAGTGCCAGCAGTCACACACACAACGTGTCACAATCACTGAAAGATAACACAAACTGGAAATCACATGACAGGGGCAAACAACAAGTGCCAAGGGGAAACCTGACTGTGACCCATCTGCGTCTGCACACAAACTCAGCCCTGACCGAAAACACACCTATGGGTGACACCCTGATGACCAGTAATGTGCCATGCACCCACATCACAGAGAACACAGGGAGAAGACTTTGGGGGAACATAGCTCAAGTCAGCAAGCATCACAAACAGGTACAACACTAGGGATCACAGCATGCGCAGATGAATGGAAGTGAACACACAGACATGCACATACAACACACACCTTGGGCGCAGGCAATGTCACACGTGTACACACTGCCATGAGGGGACTCCACTCCTGTGTGAGGAAAGCTGTGCCATATGTTGCCTCAGTAGGGCCCCATCATGTCAGCTGAGCACTTGGTCACACAATCAACAATTAGCACCAAATGAGGGCTCCCATCACATCAGCCTGGTCATGGATGTGCCAACGGAATCATCAGCACAGATCCAACACACTTGTATAGCAATGTTGCACTGACTACACGGATGAGTCCTTCCCCATTGATGCCCAAACCTGCATGTCCACTGGAGATGGCAACACGGTCAGGGAAGTAGACAAATGCAACGATGGCAGGCACAACAGATGTGCAGGGGTGGAAGCCACAGATATGAAATTGCCAATGTAAGTAGGAAACCCATTGCCAAATACTGAACACATGACACCCTCAGATGCTGCTATTGATGACATGGATACACCACATGATAGGACACATTCCCCCTGGACCACATGGGTTCCTGCACAGTAACACTTCATAATCATGAGACCAGATATCACCATCACTGCAGCAAGGGCATGGTTAGCAGCACCAACAACATGTACATCTGAAGCATGAGCACTAGAGAAAAGAAAGTTGCTTTATTCAGCATATGTGTTGTTTGAAAACGACGTCCAGAAAAAATAGAGCAAAGGCCAATGGCCAGTCCATTGTCAAAGTTCAAACAGGGTGACACTGGCAGATGTCACCCTACGCATGCCTGCACAAAACCAGGGACAATCCACTAGGAGGGGCAACCGGGGGGCAGGCCAGGCACCGCAGGGACAGGATCAGGGCTCACCAGGGGGAGTCAGGGAAGGGGTGGTGGGTGCTGGAGAGCCACTGACAACTGCAGTGGAGGTGTCTGACATGGTGTGTGCCGGCACAACTGGGGGCATGACTCAGATGTCGTGGGTGCCGGCACAACTGCAGTGGACCCTGCAGATGGGGTGGACAGGTCCGCCACTGCAGTGCCCAAGTCAGACAGGGCGGTAGTGGACTCCACTGCAGTGCCTACCTCCAGGGGAGGAGAATGGGGAACAGGCAAGGTGGGTGGGACAGAGGGGAGGACACCCTCACCACATCAGTGGCACAGACAAGCGCAGCGGGGGTGTGGTGCTGGGAGAGCAAGTGGCAGGGGGAGAAGGCCTGATCCTCTTGGGGATGGTATATCTGTGGGTGGGGGAACCTGGGGCAGGGTGTGGTGGGGGCACCTGTGCAGTGGGGGCCTGAGGGATGGAGGACGGAGACCTTGTGCCTGAGCTGCAGGGCGGTGGCGGGGTCTTGCTCTTACCACTCCGGGGGGACTTGCGGGTGGGGGCCTCAGTCCGTCTGCGCCTGGGGGAGGGTGTCCGGGGGCGAGGGGCACTCTGCTCCGTGTGGGTGGGCTTCCTCTTCCCCCGGGATGCTGGAGCAGCTTCATCGGTGGGGAAGAGGCCGAGGTCACAGAGGAAGAGCTGCTGTGACTTTGGGGTTGCATGTGAGGCAAGGGAGGGTGCTTTGGAGGGAGAGGGAACTGAGGACTGCGCAGTGCATGTGGATGCGTGTGTGTGTTCCAGGGCCCCATCCCCTGTGAGTCTGGCTTCAGTCCCCTGAATGTGCGTGCGTGTGCGTTTTGTCATTGGCGTGTGTGTCAGTGTGCTGGATGTGTGTGTGCTGGTGTGTGCCTGTGCCGGTGTGTGTGTGCTTGGGACGGGTAAGGTGCTGGGGAGTGTGGATGGAGCAGAGGCAGGAGGGGTGAGGGACCGTTTGAGGAGGGACACTGCTGCCGTCAGGGAGGAGTCCATGGACCTATTGCCCCTCTGTAGGTCAGACATGCCCGATGAGATGCCCTCCATGAACGACACCAGCTGAGTCAACAGCGCGGTGTGCGCATGGAGGACACTCAGCATGGCTGTCTGCCCTACATGGAGCTGGCGAAGGAGGTACACAGACTCCTCACTCAGGGCAGCAGGGGACACAGGGGCAGGGGGTGCGGTGCCTGGCCCAAAGGAAACACGCTCCCGGACATGGGAGCCTCCACGGACCTGGGGAATGGGAGCCGATGGGAGGGCGGTGGTGGTGCTGGTGGTGGCGGGGACAGCAACACTAGCTGTGGTGTGGTGGCTGCTGACACCCGCCTCCACAAGGGAGTCATCCTCCGAGTTGCTCTGGTCCTCAGCTGAGGTGGATGCTGCTGAGGACTCCTCGGTGTGGCTCCCCTCGCCCTCCGTGCCACTGGGTCCCTCCGACCACTCCTCGGCTGCTGACCCAGTCTGGCTCTCTGGCTCCTCCTGGTCCGTGGAGCTGTCCCCTTCCGTGGCCGTGGATGTATCTGCAAACAATGGGGATACAGACAGACATCAGTCACCTGCACATAACGCACACACCACTGTGAGCACAGCACATCACAGAGCAAGCCCTGGCATCATCAGTTGTACATTGCTAAAAGTGCCCTAATTGAACAGGAGAAGTCAATTGTCAGTCTGATGCCAAGCATGGCACTCACATCCCACATGGCCTTGCACCCATCTGTCTGGTGTCTGTTGGATTGCAACACCCCAGTGTTGACACATGCACCAAGTACACAGTAGTTGGACAGTGCAGAGGACACGGTGTGGACACATCACAGCTCTTGCCACTGAGTCAGTACAGGTTTCCGGATGAAAGGGATGCCCAGAGTCAAATAGGAAATGCATGTGATGCATACCAGCGACAGACACCATGATGCACCCATGTCCTGATAGCCAGCGCCACTATGGTGTGCATGTAGCACATGTCACTCCCCTGCAGGCTCACCAATCAGTAGACACATGCCATGGCGGAGGCATGACTGCAAAGTCATACATCACTGTCTCAGTGATGTATGACTTTGCAGCCAGACAACAACACTCTGCACTGTGTCACAATAGTAGGTCATGGGGAATGCAAGTCCTGGAGCTGCACAAGTGCACATGTACATCCCCCACAACACATCCTCTTAACCCTCATCTGTCCAGGTCATACCTATTGGACATATGGTAGACCTGTGACACTACCCTCTGGACCTGAGCCCCTCACACTCTGCTGTGCATGGGGAACAGCTGCCTGAACTTCACATTTACATGCCCCAGTCTGCATGGGCAGCTGATCAGACACCTATGTGTCACACAAGTATCGTCTCCTATGGTCACATCTCCAGTGGCATGCTGAGCCCCTACCAAGAAACTCCACAGCAGTCCTGGCGACTAATCCACAGCACACTGACACAGAGGCAGACACCTGAGGGGTCAAATCACTGCGCACAATGTGTCCGCTGATACACGGGAGTGGGAGTACAGAGTGTATTGTATGGCCTGGAGTAGGCATGACTGTCCAGCCCCACATGAATGAGGGATGAGCCCTGGACTGTAGGCAGCTGGCTAAGTATGTGTGACACACGTCATATACATACTCCTGGGGCCCAAACATTGTTCCCACCCGCAGCATGGGTGTGTGCCAGATACCCCAGCCACATGTGGTGGATCAGCTCAGCAATTGGACCACAGATCAAAGTAACACGCTGAATACATGTCAGAATACAGGCATTGTGTAAGCAATGGACCCACCCATGATGCCCACCACAGAGTCAGGGAAACAGATGCTGTCTCCCACCTTGAGTCAAGCAAACTGCAAGGACACAGTCCTAAGTGACAGAATTCCCTGCATGTAAGGGCCACACCTGGGTATCAGATGAGGAGTGGGCAGTGCACAATAGAGGGACATGGCTCCTGGACAACATGACTGCTGTACTGTGGCAGTTTAACCAGGCCCGAGGAGGGCACATAGCATGTTAGACAGAGTACACAGTGCAGTCTTTGACTCACCCCCTCCTTGCTGCTCTCTGGCCTTCAGCTGCCCATCCAGGTCTGGAAAGACCACCGCCAGGATCCTGAGCATGTGGGGGGTCAGGGTCCGTGTTCCGCCCCTCCTGCGAGGAGGCGACAGCTTCAGCTGGACCCGTGCAATCCTCCGGGTCCAGCCCCGAAGGTCCTGCCACCTCTTTTGGCAGTTGCGGATCCGGCGCTTGTAGACCCCCACGGACCGGACAGCCCGGACGATGTCCTTCCATATCTCATGCTTCCGATGGGCAGAAGCCTGTCAGGATGACAAAGTGATAAGGCCATTACTACACATGCAACATATCCGTGCATGACACAGTTGCATATACATGTCGCAATCACAGGGGCACATGGTGTACACAGGCAGTGCACGGCTGCCCATGGACAGTTTTCCAGAAGTCACTACATGGTATCATTGCATGGGGAGTACAACCCTGTTCAGAAGCACTGTCACTGCACCATACCTGTCCAGTGCAAGTCACTACACACTATGGGGGGTGACAACTACTCAGTGAGCCTGCTAGCCAGTGGCGTGCTGACTCTCAGCCTTGCTAGTCAGACAAAATGCACATTCAGAAAGGCAGTGCACAGGACACTCACCTGCTCCCCTGGTGTCCCATACAGCTTGCTGTACTGTGGAAGTAGGCTGTCCAGCAGGGCCTGGTTCTCCTCAAGGCTGAAGGCTGGGGCTCTCTCCACAGTACGTGCCATTGCAGGGTCCAGAGGGGCAGAGACAGCAGCAGTGCAGTGGCAGATGTCGTCCTGGAGCATGTAGTGCAGGCAAGTGGGCTCTCAGGGGAACAGCCAGCAATATATATGTGCTGGAGAGGCAGATCCTGTCCCTTGTGTCCAAAGTGATAGGTCCAAGTCGTTTGCATCTTCTGAATCTGGCCAATCCATGGAATAGCAGCACCAAAACACGCCCACAGCATCCTTCAAAACTTCAACTTCATGACATACATGATTTTGCAACATTGTTGTGGGTGACCAACTGAATTCCCAGCAACCGACTCGTTCGTAATTCGAAAACGCGTCCGTTGCCAGGCAAGCCCATTGTCAATGGGTGCGCACCGATCGGTCCATTGCGGTACAACGCGTACAGGGGTACAACGCGTACCCGCACATTGAAGGCAATGGGCCGGCCGGAGGCACCGATCGGTCCATTGCGGTACAACGCGCACAGGGGTACAACGCGTACCCGCACACATTGAAGGCAATGGGCCGGCCGGAGGCACCGATCGGTCCATTGCGGTACAACGCACACAGGGGTACAACGCGTACCCGCACACATTGAAGGCAATGGGCCGGCCGGAGGCACCGATCGGTCCATTGCGGTACAACGCGCACAGGGGTACAACGCGTACCCGCACACATTGAAGGCAATGGGCCGGCCGGAGGCACCGATCGGTCCATTGCGGTATAACGCGCACAGGGGTACAACGCATACCCGCACACATTGAAGGCAATGGGCCGGCCGGAGGCACCGATCGGTCCATTGCGGTTCAACGCGCACAGGGGTACAACGCGTACCCGCACACATTGAAGGCAATGGGCCGGCCGGAGGCACCGATCGGTCCATTGCGGTACAACGCGCACAGGGGTACAACGCGTACCCGCACACATTGAAGGCAATGGGCCGGCTGGAGGCACCGATCGGTCCATTGCGGTACAACGCGCACAGGGGTACAACGCGTACCCGCACACATTGAAGGCAATGGGCCGGCCGGAGGCACCGATCGGTCCATTGCGGTACCTAACTGCGCACAGGGGTACAACGCGTACCCACACATTGAAGGCAATGGGCCGGCCGGAGGCACCGATCGGTCCATTGCGGTACAACGCGCACAGGGGTACAACGCGTACCCGCACACATTGAAGGCAATGGGCCGGCCGGAGGCACCGATCGGTCCATTGCGGTACAACGCGCACAGGGGTACAACGCGTACCCGCACACATTGAAGGCAATGGGCCGGCCGGAGGCACCGATCGGTCCATTGCGGTACAACGCGCACAGGGGTACAACGCGTACCCGCACACATTGAAGGCAATGGGCCGGCCGGAGGCACCGATCGGTCCATTGCGGTACAACGCAGCACAGGGGTACAACGCGTGCCCGCACACATTGAAGGCAATGGGCCGGCCGGAGGCACCGATCGGTCCATTGCGGTACAACGCCGCACTGAGGGTACAACGCGTGCCCGCACACATTGAAGGCAATGGGCCGGCCGGAGGCACCGATCGGTCCATTGCGGTACAACGCGCACAGGGTACAACGCGTGCCCGCACACATTGAAGGCAATGGGCCGGCCGGAGGCACCGATCGGTCCATTACGGTACAGCAGCGCACAGGGGTACAACGCGTACCCGACACATTGAAGGCAATGGGCCGGCCGGAGGCACCGATCGGTCCATTGCGGTGCTACAACGCACAGGGGTACAACGCGTGCCCGCACACATTGAAGGCAATGGGCCGGTCGGAGGCACCGATCGGTCCATTGCGGTTCAACGCATCACTGTACATGTGACTGGCATAGGTCAGCATGCCTGTCTCAGATGTACATATGCCAGCCACAGATAGCTCCCAGGGAGTGAGGGGCACACCTACATCACGACAACCTGTCCAAACCTTATCATAAGGCATGTAAGGCTGCATTTCCTATTGTGTGTATGTTGGTGTACATGTTGTCCTGTGGGTGTCACCTGTGGGCAGCCACCCCCAGGCTGTGCACGTGTTCATGGGGACAGGATCCTGGGTGTTACGTGTACGTGACCACTGTGATGTGCAACTGTTCATATCTGTGCATGTGTCATGGTCACATTTCACAGTGGTGTTTGTGTATGTCATGTCACATACCCCGTGAGTCCCATGTGGGACGGTATGTTTGAGCCAGGGTGTCCCAGTGGCACAATAGTGATGGCCCTCCACAGTCTTTGTGCATGTAGTGTTTACAATGTCTCTGATTTCATGTGCACAATGGGAGACAGTCTCCACATCCACGTTGTGTGTGTATGGACTCTGATGTTGTGCGTGTGTGTCACAGACGTCCATGTCTGTCCTGCCATGGCAAGTGTGGCCACTACCTCTGGGGGTCATGTTTGTTTTGCTGTGGTGTACACATGATACTCCAGGTGATGCCAGTGTCCATGTGGCATTACAGGGTCCCTGGGAATGTGCCTGTCGTTGAGCTGTGGTGCCTGGGGCACATCTGTCCTCACATGTCACTGTGGGGGGTGACTGTGACACGGCATCATGATATCCAATGGGCCAACCTGGGACAAATTGATGCCAGCTGTAGGACCGTGTTGACAGATGTTGGCCATGTATGTACCATACATGTCGTTCCGGTACTGCACACTTCATGTAGTTGTGCCTCATGATGATGTATGTTGGGATCTTGAGTGTGTTCAATGCCGCATATGTGGGGTGACTGACGATCTTGCTTACTTCTCCTCTGCACTGCAGAGCTCCTGCTGTCCATCGGCCATTCCCAGACCTGGCAACGATGGTGGAACGGGACAGCATCCGACGGTACTGCTTCACCAGGCAGCTGATTGAGGATTTGGCAGTGCAGTTGTCCCCACATTTGCAGCCTGGCCGGCCGTATCCTGCAGCGCTGACCCCCAAGGTGAAGGTGATGGCAGCCCTACACTTCTTTGCCACCGGTACCTTCCAACATACTGTGGCGTCTGCTGGTGGGATGTCACAGACCATGTTCAGCCGTGTGCTCCGCGATGTTTTGGCGGCAATGTTGCTCTTCCTGAACCGGTACATCTATTTCCCTAGACTGCGACGACTCACTGACGTGAAGAGTGACTTTTATGCCCTGGGGAGGATGCCGCATGTCATTGGCTCCATTGATGGGACACATGTGGCTTTGGTACCACCACAGGCCCAGGAGCAGGCCTACAGGAACCGCAAGCACTACCACTCGGTCAATGCACTGGTGGTGTGTCTTGCAGACATGACCATCACACACGTGTGTGCCCGTTTCCCTGGTTCAGCACAAGATGCCTTTGTGATGATGAGTAGTCGCATCCCCAGGATGATGGCACAGATGCAGAACCAGCGTGCCTGGCTTGTCGGTGTGTACTGACTTTGTGCCATTGTGTGTGATCTGATCTGTAGTATTCCGCCCACCTTTCCAAGTCAGCTGATGTGCACTTGTCTGTCCGTAGGTGACTCGGGATACCCCAACATGCCGTGGTTGCTGACACCCCTCAGGAACCCTGTGACACCTGCCCAGATGCGCTACAATGAGGCACATGGTCGGACCAGGAGAGTGATTGAGCGGACCTTTGGTCTCCTGAAGAGCCGCTTCCGCTGCCTGGACAAGACCGGAGGGTCCCTCCCATATGCCCCTGCGAAAGTGTGCAAGATTATCATCGTCTGCTGCATGCTACACAACCTGGCAGTGCGGAAGGAGTTGCCTCTCATCCAGGATGACGATGACCAACATCCACCACCTGTGGAGGATCCTGGGTTGGACCACGATGCCAGTGACGATGATGATGATGATGGTGATGGTGATGTCCGCACACAGCTCATCACCAACTTCTTTAGCTGAATGTGAGTATCCTGAGGTGTCATGTGAATGATGTGAGTTGGCATGATGTGTGGGTGGGGCTCTGGCGCTGTTGGAGTGTGTCCATGGGCTACTTGACTGGATGTGTGTTGCGATGTGTGGTGACAGGTGGGCTGTACTCCCCAACAGTGTTGACATGCTAACTTGGTTCTGGGTGGGTATCTTGTAACATGTATTGTGCATGAGTTTTGCTGTTCTGTCCTGTACTGCATTGCTTTTGACTGTGTGTCATTTCTGTCCTTCACAGGGTACTTTCAGATTCGTTTGGTCAACTGTGTCCACCGACGACGTGATTGCACATCCAGGCTGGTAGCTGTTGTGTCCCTACAGGTGATGTGCGCCACACCCATGGACTTCCTTCCGTCTACAGTTGTTGACTGTGTGCCCGCTACCAGGTGGGGTTACCTTGCATCTGTAGTGGTTACGGCATGTTGCTACTGTGTAATAAACCTGTGCTTCACTTAGTGATGTGCGTTGTCTGTGGTCACACATTTGACTGCCATTTGCTTACTGCACCTGTGGGCTACTTGACTACAACTGGGAATGGGTGTGGTGTCTGTGCATTGCACCATCGTCCCTGGCAACATCAGTGTAGGCAATGAGTCAGATGGCCTAGGTGTGTATGTGTTGTGTAGCCCTGGTGGTGTGTCTCCCTCATATGTGTCACGTTGCCTGTACTCACATGCCTGTGTTGTCCTTGCTGTTGCAGTTCGCATACACAGTGTAATTTTGCAGTTCATCATCCCCATAACAGCACCCACGTTGGAATCACGACAGAGGCAAGTATGGTGTATTAGTGTGTTTATTGTGATACATTTGTGTTAATAGTGCATTGGATGGGTTGTGCTGTACATGAATCTTGCAATCCCAAGTTCCCAGGTGAATTGAAAGTCCAGGTAGACAGGATCCCCAGTATCGGGGCCACAGTTGTCTGACACATTGTTCCAACTTGTACTCCCCATGCAATGTGTGGGAGTAGTGTTGCCGTCAACAGGGTGAACAGTCTGTGCACAAAGGCGAAAATCCAGAACAGGTTCAGGCTTCCTGGGAGTTGCGCTTGGCCATCAGCCTCTCACTTTCCCCTCCTCGGACGTCCCCTCTTCTTGGGGGGGGGGCCTCAAGTGCAGGCTGCTGCGGTGCAGGGGACTCTCCGCCAGAGTCCTCCTCCCTCCCTGTGGCAGTTGCAGTTTGTTCGGTACCAGATGTTGTTGGCACACAGGGAGGTGTGGACTGGTTGCTGTTCATCTGGCGGAGGCATTGTAAAATGTCCCTGTGCACCGCCGTCATCTCATGTAGTACATCCCACTTGGACTCCACGCGGGACATGTGTGAGTCCACACGTGACATGTGTGACTCCACGTGGGACATGTGGGAGTCCAAGCGGGCATGATGGGCAGCCTGCTGCTGTTTGATGTCTCTGAGGAGCCCCACTACCTGGCTGAGCTCTCCGGTGCTGGACTGGTACGCATCAGCTATGCGTACCAGTTGTGGGTCTTCATGCACACCAGCAACGTCTGCAAGCAGCGACCTCTGTCTCCCACCCCTCCCACCACCCCTGCTGACATGTGCAGTGTGTGCAGTTGCACGCACAGATAACCCTGGTCCACCTTGGGGGTTGGTGGTGGTGGTGGTGTCCATGGCCCCAGGTTGGTCCAGGGTCACTGCGCTGGTGTTGCTCCTTATTCTGTCCATGTCGGCAGGGATGGTATTCGTGGTAACAGTCGTTGGAGGGGTGGGTGCAGGGGGTGCAGCTGGTGGACCTGCTGGTGCTGCAGCTGGTGGTCCTGCTGGTGCAGCATGTTGACTTGCACCGGATGTGCCAGGTTGTTCATCGTCCGAGGAGGACAGAGGCTGTACGACGCCAGTGAGCTCGGCATCCTCTTGAGCCTGGGACTGGGACTCCTCAGCGTCTGCTGCTGTGTCCCCATCATCACCTGTTTTTGGGAGACACAAACAATGTATGTCATGTTTCTGCAGGCATCAGTGGTTGACACACCTGACAGTTGTGACTGTGCCTCTGGGTGCGGGCCTGTACATTTCATTGTCCTAAGTCG